>VDFB02242007.1:0-54808 GCA_007258455.2 Sequoia sempervirens
ACATTCCTCAATTGTCTATCAATCTCAGCACTGATGATTCCTGCCTAGTGATAGTTAGTCCCCTGGCCAATTTTGGTGATCACATGGACCATCCAACTCTCCAATACACCTGCACTTTTCAATCTGGCCACTCTGCTCAGAAGTGTGATGGCATCGTATACATCTGACCTAAACTTAACCCTATGCAGCTGCTTGGGCAACTTCGAATGATGGGACTTTGGCTTCTCTAGCCACGAATTAATCATCTGTTGAGCCTTGACCGGCTCATTCTCATAATAGGTCTTAGCAGTGTCAATATTCAAAGCACACACCGAAGGAAGATCCGGCATGCTAAAAGCTTGTGCAATAGAGGCCGGACTAAAGTTGGCCAAGACCCTTCCCTCGGTGCTAACCACCCGCTGTGTATCAAAATCATATTGCCTAGCACATTCCAAGATTAACTCATAACACTGGACCGCCGGAGGGAAACCTGCCACATGCACCAATCCGGAATTCATCATCCCTTGCCTCAGGGCTGACAAGTCCTTCTCTGCCGTTCTCTGCCTGAACTCCTCATATCACCAAGCACCAACATTGGTATTAGATACTTCGGCCCACAGAGAAGACACCTTACTTTCGAAGAGCTAGTTCTTCATGTCTAGTCTCAATCATTTAGTCTCAAAAATGGACGACGCCCCTGCGCCACCCTTAGACTTTCCAGCAGCCGCCTTGCTTGATTCGGCCTGCACATCCAAAAATCATCATTAGTATTCAATTTTTGTTCATATTTCAATCCAAAAAGTTAGCACAAATCATATAAATCCATCAAAATCCACTGCCAACTGCTAATCCTTTGAGATCCAGAGAAATAGGACAATCCGAGAAAACCATGCAAATCGGGAAAATACCGTCGGGGCAAAATTTCAGAGAAATCCAGCCTAGATGGATTCCTGCTGCCAGAGCATTATTAATCAGATAAATCGTTAGTGCAGATGAAAAAAATTAGATGATAATCATGGAATTCACTCACTGGCAACAAGAAATAGACATTAAACAATCGTTCCTTAATCCTATCATCGAAACATTAAAAAGGACGCAGCCAGACAGGAAATCCAGAAAAATCCGGATGGAACAGATTTTCACGGACAGCTTAGAATGTTCCGGAAATAACCCCAGTCCGCGGAATAAGCCCAAACCGGGAAAATCCAGAGACGGGGAAATTCTGCGACGACCTCAAAAACCCGAAAAACGGCGAAACGCGACCCAAAATTCAAACGACCACGGGATCTTCCCCTTCCTGAGTTCTAATGGTTTCAAAACTAACAATAATCAACAAACTCAGGACGCAAAGGGATTTTCGACCCCCAAAACTCTCAAAAGATGAATCCTTATATCAAAATAATGATGCCCTAATCTGAACAACGCAACTTCTGCCATTAAAACCAGAGCAAGCTTTAAGGTTTAAAGTATCAGCTAAAGATGTACCTAAAGCACTCGAATCCTCACAAGACGGGAAAGTCAACGTGATACAAGGACAAAATTTCTCAAGCAAAATGAAACCTTCGTTCTGGGCCGAACACCGAGGAAGACCCTAACTTCGCGAAATAGCGAATTTTGCACTAAAAAGCAAGCAATCCAACCCAGGACCCCGTCCAATGGATGTACACACCGTCTCATGGATAAATAGAGCTCATAGGGCACGTGAAACAGGGTTCTATAACAAAAGACGGGTCAAACCTCGACTCTACAAATATGAAATCAAAACCAATCAAGGGCCGACCCGAAACTAACAATATCCAATGTAGAAACCCTTAATCACCACGCAAGCAAATGGGAGGGCAATGATAACATACCATGGATCGATGCGAAAGAAATTCGAGCCCGAAAAGTCGACTACGCGGCAAACACGTCCAAGCAATGAAAACCACTGGCACCGGTGCTCAAGCAATCCTCACACAAACGAGTCAAGATCGACTGTCAAAGCTCAAATGGAAAACTTAATCGCCAGAGCAATCAACAAGTGAGCAATGAAGTTAGAATGGCACTGAAAATGCCCCAAATCCACCTTTATGCCCATCTGAACAAAGGTACATCAACCATTAATGCGCGATAAGACATTTCTGACAAGTCCGGGAATCCGAGCCCAAAAACGAATTTCGGGAAATCTTGGAATATGCGGAAATCTGAATGGACAGGAATTTTGCGGAAATGCAGAAATCGGGAACGTGGCGAAGTTCGGGACTTCGGCCAATTCCGGGAAAATCCACCCAGAACATAAAGTCCCGAGATCAAGCGGAAACCCAGAATCAGAGAATCTAGCCAGGAACGGACAAAGAACCAGGGCCCGAGAAAATCTGTCGGAGCTGAAAAATCCCGGAACCAGATGAAAACCCAGAGTTAGCTAAAAACTCAATTTCAATCAATTCAAGCCTCAGGGCAAGGTCAAGGCTAGCAAGACCAATATGTCAAAAATCTAAAATGATAAATCCAATGAAACCAAAGGTTAAAAGATCATCCGAAAAGAGGGTCCCCACTCCAAGTGGGGCGTGTGTGCAAAAACTGCACAACAAATGGTGACTCTGCTGGGGAAATACTCCTGAGCATTTCGATGACAAACTAAAATCAAGAACCCAGAACTCATGGTTTCAACTCAGATACCTAGCCACCACCCTAATGTTAAAACAAAGAAACTCCCAGCCATTCAAACATTCCTATACCCGGGTCTAAGTGTGTGCACATGCATTTATTATCTACCCTTAGATACAAGAAGAACCAGACTTGATATGAACAGGCTATGTAAAGATTCTTACTTTAAGAGTGACCTGGATAGAGCCTCGCTGCCAGTCAGACGTCCATAGCCCTGACAAGGTTATCGCTATGATCCTCCTGAACATAGATCTACTGCCAGTCATGCGTCTATAGCCCCGGTAGAGATATTCAGATCCCCCTGACAAGTTGAATTCAAATTTCTTGACTTTCATATATATATTCTCTCTTTTTTTTTTGTATTTTGCTGATATTTCTTTTCTTTTCACTCACTTCATTCAACCTGTGAAAAGTGAAGTCCACACTCAGGGCTGAGAACCACAGTGGCACTAGAGTAGAAAAGGATTTTTCACCTGTTCAGACCTTATAAGGATCTTTTACAACTTTAGGTATATTAAGGATTAAAAGTATAAGACCCTCATATATTTCTGTTCAGACTGACTGGAAAACCTTTGCTTTAGCTTAAGGAGAATTGACATAGGTTAAAGAATTCATACCATGGTATTCTGGAAAAATGATCAAAGTTTGTAAGGGAAATACTAAGAACATTAGACCTGCTTTGCCACCGCTACCATACAGATGCACCCACAATCCCCAAAAGAAAAAAGGACCAACAGCAAGAGCAACGCAAACCAAAATAAACAAACTAAAGCAAACCTACTCTAACCAAACAAAACCAGCAAAGCAAAAGGGAAACCTACTCTAACCAAAGCAAGCAAAAACAAACGGACAAAGCAACCTAAACTAACTATTTACAAAGCAAAGAGCTGAAAACAGCTCAAGACTGGAAATAATGTTTCAGATACTGCCCATTGACAGGTAGTGGTATGTTTTCTCTCGTGAGAGTCCTCAGACGGAAGGCATTATCTCCCAGTATTTCGGCAATCTGATATGGGCCAAGCCACAATTTATCAAATTTTCCATGGTTCCCTTTCTGATCATGAGGTTTATCCCAGTATAGGACAAGGTCAGAAATCTTGAAGGCTTTGACTTTAGCTCTCCTATCAAACCACCTCTTGACCACCCCCTGATGTTTGGAAAAATTCTCCAAGGCATTGTCTCATTTTTCCTCAAGGTGCAATAATTCTGTTAACCTAGCCTCCCTTCTGTCCCCTTCATCATAAAACTGATTTATAAACTGTAGAGTTGGGATCTTGAGTTGGATAGGGAAAACTGGTTCCAAACCGTACACTAAATGATAAGGAGATGTACCAATGGAGGACTTAACTCTGGTACGATCTGCCCAAAGAGAAAACCGAAGCTAGGTGTGCCAATCTTTTGGGTTCCTCTCTAACAGTTTACGGATAACAGTCAACAGGTTCTTATTAGAGGATTCTGCTAGACCATTGCCCTGGGGATAATAATTAGATGCAAACTTCACAACAATGCCATGATCAAAGGCCCAGTTTGAGAATTTCAAAGATGCAAAGGCAGGACCATTATCACACACAACAGCAACAGGACACCCAAACCGATTGAGAATGGCAGATTCTAAAAAATCAATTACTACCTCTGATGTGCATTGTCTACAAGCAAAAGCTTCAGTCCATCTCGTAAAGTAATCAGTGATGGTGAGGATGTACCTGTGTCCCGCAGAAGATGGTGGGTTGATGGGGCCTATGAAATCCATACCCCATTGAGCAAAAGGTCTTACCTCGGTGACCGGTTGGAGCGGGAGTGCTGCACACCTTTCTCTTGTTGCTCCGGTCTGGCAAGTGTGACAGGTCTGTACATGTTGATGAACATCCTTGAACAATGCAGGCCAGTAATACCCTGCCCTCAAAATTTGATTTGCAGTAGCAATTGCAGAACCATGACCAGTACCATACTTCTCATGAAATTCATGCATTACCCTTTCAACTTCCTGTTTCCCAAGACACCTTAAATAAATGCCTTCATGATTCCTCTTATACAAAACAACTCCCTTCAACATGAAACCGTCACTCTTCAACCTTAAGGCTCGCCTCTGTACTGCATTAAGGTGAGCTGGAGGTCGTTGATTCAACAGGTAATACACTATATCATCATACCAGCCATCTGGGGAAACCTCTTCAACATCATAGTTCTGAACAGATAATTCAGGGCCTATCTCTGCCATAATCTGGGTGAGTCCTTGCCCTCTTACCAGTTTCATAGGCTGGATCTCAATGTCATACTCTTGTAACATGGTCACCCATTTAGCTCTGCGCTCCCCTAATTCATTCTGCATCAGGAGTAACTTAACTGCGGAATCAAGAACAATTGCAAACACCTTATTTCAGAGGATATAATGCCTAAATTTCTTTACTGCTCGAACAAGGGCATATGCTTGCTTCTCCACACTTGGGTATTTCAACTCAGCATCCTTTAATGGTGCACTCATAAAAGCGATGGGATGCTCATTCCCTTCATCAAACTTTTGTGTCAGCATTCCAGCACATGAGTGATCTGAAGCGAACGAATAGATATAAAAGGGTTTGCTATAATCTGGGCTCACCAATACTGGAGCGTCAGCAATGGCTCTCTTAATTTCTGCAAAGGCCTCCTTTGCTTCTGTAGTCCATTCGATCTTGGCATCTTGTTTCAACATAGCATTTAATGGCTTCACAATTTCAGCAAATCCCGTGATGAATTTTCTGACAAAGTTAATCTTACCAAAGAAAGACTTCATCTCTTTTTTGTTGGCAGGCGGCTGAATTTTCAGGATGGCCTCCACTCTCCCCGGATCTATAGCAATTCCTTTCTCTGATATCACATGCCCTAACAGCTTTCCTTCTGTTACCCCGAAGATACACTTCTTGGGATTCAAGGATATGCCAAATTCTCTGCATTTTTGGAACACTTTGTGCAAATCTGAGATATGATCCCCTCTGTTTTTTGAGAAAACAGTCAGGTCGTCCATATAAATGATGATGCATTTCCCTATAATATCCTTAAAGGCGATGCCCATAGCCCTTTGGAATGTAGCTCCAGCATTGATGAGTCCAAATGGCATCCTCCTGTAGGCAAAGGTACCCCACTTAGTTGTGAAAGCTGTCTTGTGTCTGTCCTCATACTGGACCATCACTTGATTGTATCCTGAATAACCATCCAGGAAGGACATCATCTGAGAACCATTAACCACTTGAAGCACCTCGTCCAAAGAGGGAACTGGATAGTTATCCTTTTCTGATGATCTGTTCAGATTTCTAAAATCAACGCAGAGCCTAATTTCTCCATTCTTTTTCCTTACTGGAACCAGGTTCGCCACCCATGTTGAATGCCTGACAGGGAATATGATTCTCGCAGACAGCAATTTCTGGACTTCCTTCTATATTAGTGGTTCCAGTAATGCATTGATAGGTCTCTGTCTCTGTCTGAAAGGCTTAGCATCTGGCTTCAGGGGTATAGTATGAGTTATGATAGATGTATCATAGGTCTTCAAGTCCTCATAACTCCAGGCTACTATATCTGGAAAGTCGTGTAGGGCCTTGATTATACCGTGTCTTTCTTCTGGAGTGCATACCTTGCCAATGAAAATATTCTTAATATTATCCTCAGTTCCCACATTGTGAGTGTCACACTGTCCACTGATGGACTCCTTCTTGGACTCTTGTTCTTGGTCCCTAATCTTATCCATATCAAAAATGCGTTCCAATTGTACCATTCCCCTGGGAATAGTGTTTGATTTCAGATTCAGCACACCTTCTAAATCCAGTTCTACTTCCTGAGGCTCTGTTTCATCAATAATCTGTGAAGCAAAAACATCTGTATTTGTGATGAAGTCAAGAATATGTTTATCATCCTCAAACACCTGAAAGTTAGTCACATTGTCTGGGACAGATGGCACAGGAGTCAATTCAACAGTAAACTTCTTCAATCCTGACAGAGATAAAGGCTGCAGAGTGCTTGCTGCTTGAGCCAGAGAATCAGCAGTTTGATTCTTCTTCCGTGGGATCAGTTGGATATTAAAAGCGTCAAATCCCTCAATGAGGTCCCACACTCTATGTCTGTAGTTGGTCATTCTCCTATCATGGCATGAATACTGCTTTCTCACTTGTTTGACTACCAACTCTGAATCTCCAAAAACTTGTAGAATCTTGACCTTTTTCTTGAGTGCCATAAGGAGTCCATGGATTAATGCTTCATACTCCGCTACATTATTTGTGCAATGAAATTGGAGCCTATGAGCTGCAAAGGAATTCTTACCTTTTGGACTAATCAGTTCAAACCCAGCCCCAGCTCCATGCTTTGACTTAAATCCGTCAAATTTGAGAGTCCAGCATTCTGCAGGGGTATTTTTTTTGTCATATCTTTTAGCTTCCCAGTATTAGAGGACTCTTCAGTTGCTACAGGAGGTTGGTCTTGATAATTTTCTTGCAAGCCATCCGTCTTTTCCTTCACAACCTGAGCCGGACTTAAACATTTCTGCGCTTGTTCTACTGCTGTCTGGCACAAACAACACTCCAATTCTGAATGGGAAGCATTATGGACTCTGCACCAATTTGGTAGGAGTAATTCCCTAAAGCTGGTCCTTCTTCCCAGGTGAGTTTGATTTTCCATACACTGTTTAATGAATTCCTGGAAACTGTCTAGTAGGCTGATCTGTCTATCCTCAGATTCTTCTTCCTCTTCAACTGATTCTGTCAAGACTTCAACATGGCTTGACCCTGTCTCAACATCCGTATGCATCGAGTGTAGCATCAACACCTCTTCTGCATCTGATTCTTCATATTGAGCCGATAGCAGGTAATTTCCCATTCCTACTTCTGATATCAGAGCTTCTGTTGAAGTCTTTTGGTATTCTGTAATCATGTACTTCATTCTGGGCTCTCTCTCGATCCTGATCTAATTAGGCACTCCTTTCCAGGGAAGCCACATGTGAGAGTGATCAGTGGACACATAACCATTTAGAGCCTTCGTAAACTCTCTTCCTAGAATCAAACCATACGCATCAGGAATATCAGCTACCTGAATATTGATAACCTACTGAATCCTTGGATCAGAGGCTATTTGCATTTGGATCATGTTTAACTCTCCCACCACATTCACTTCAGTTCTATCTAACTGAGTCACCTTCTTCTGAGAATCAGCAGGTGTAATTCCTAGAGCTCTACAAACTCCAAAGGGCATCACATTGGTGGAAGCACCAGAATCTAACAAGCAGTTATGCAAATTCTTACCGAATATACGAACAGAGATTAGGAATGGTGGGGTTTATGTTTTCCCTTGGAACAAGGTAGGCTGAATATCTACTTGAGCCACTTGAGTCTTATCCTTTTCTTTTCCTTTATCTCCAGGGGGTATGTTAGTCCTATTTTGGGTCTGATTTTGTGCGCTCACAGGCTGGGAGCTGGAAGTTTGGCCGACATGTTCACCAGAAGACTTATCCAATAACTTTGAATTTGCATCATAGGTACCTAAGACAACCTTCCTAATTGCAGGGAACCTTAACAACTCAAACGCAGAAAGATTTACCTTTAGTTTCTTGAACTCCTCTGCAACATATGAAACCATCTGCTCTTCACTCATATCAGTAGAGATTTCCTTAGATGATTCCTCCACCTTATCCTTGCCAGCTTGGACAGCCTTTTCCTTATGTGGGTCGGTTTGAGCCTGTCTCTCCTTTGAAAGATACTGCTTGGGAACGTGTGGATAAGACGGGTTGTTACTAGCATTAGGATCTGGAGGAGTACTGAAGTTGTTGGGAGGAATGGAAGTGGTGAAAGGTCCTCCAGGCTGTGGACGTCTATGAGGCATATCTCTCAATCCTTGTCTCTGAAACATCTGAACTTCCTCAACATAAGGTTCCTCCTAATCAAGAGGGCCATTGTCATTCATTGTATCTTCATTAAACAACCGAGCTACTTCATCTCCATTACAAATCTGATCTGTTTCATCTTCCTGGGAATCAGGTTCCTCTGGTACATTTTCCTTGCTTGCTGGAAAAGGAGCATGATTTAATACCAGCACATGAGAATCATATGAGTTGGAGGGAACAATCTCCTGTCCATTCACATTGTTCTCTACCTCATATTGAAAAATAGAGGCAGCAGTTTGGAACTCTGGACACTCCAATTCCGAATGTTGACTTGTCTTATGAAGCCTACACCATCCTGATAGGGCTGCTTCAGCCAGATATACACCGTTAGGAGGTTTGTCTTGACCGACCGGCTGGTTTGCAGATTGATTGACAATATGATTAGCAGGCTGATCTAATGGAGTAGGGACTCCTCCATTGTTAGGTCCTGTATTCCAAGTTCTATTCTGCCCTTGCGATTACCTCTTATCAAATCCAGATCCACTACCTTCACTTCTATCAAAATTCTGCCTCCTTTCATTAGTGAACCCTCTATTATTATTGTAACCCCTATCCTGATTATATCCTCTATCATTGTAGAATCCCCTGTCATTACGTTGTCCCCTGTCAAAGTTCTGGCCTTGTGAAAACTCTCTGTTCTGATTGGACTGCATGCCTTTCTGAGCATCTTGTAACTAACTATTTTGATTCCTGAGGTAAGTCACCTCTAGGTTTAGTTTCTTTATCTGCTCAGCCATTTCATCAATCCTTTCTTTATTCGAGTCTACAAAAGGGGGCCGGCTTGGGTTACTCTGAGGAGGGACAGACATTGTAGCAGATCCCATGGACTGATGTAATACTTCAGAATTTTGTAGATAAGCAGGGAAACTATTTGGCTGCGGCTGATACATGGGCTGGTTAACCTGCTGTTGTGGGAAGTTTGTCATAGGGGAGACTTGGCTCATGGGGTGACCAGGGTGTGGTATCATGGGTAATTGAGGAACTGGGTTCATGATTGGAGTATGATTAGTAAGTGTCTGATTTACTGCTTGAACCTGGCCAGGATGCGCAACTGGTCCTAAAGAGGGCAGCAGTCCAGTCAAGTGTTGTCTCAAATCTGTACTTAGCTTGACAACCTCTGTATAAGCATCAGTTAGGGTTCCTGGAGGATTCGGTCTCCATTTCAGAAAGGTTGCTGTTAAGCTATCCAGAGCTTCATAATAGACTCCCAAGGCAGTATCATCATCTAAAACATATGGATCTTGCAATCTGGTATATGCACGGTGAAACCTATTATTGAAACTGGATATTGGCTCGTTGACCTCTCTCCTGACTTTGATGAATTGCAGGTATAACTCGTTGGCACTAATGGGTATTCGAAACTTCTATAAAAAGGCAGTTTCCAGATCATTCCAATTAAGAATTGAACCAGCAGGGAGATGGTTGTACCAATAAAAGGCTTCTTCTCCTAGTGAGTAAGGAAACAACCTGCAGGCGACATCTTCATGGACAATTCCTCTGTCCTTGAGGCAAGTTTGGAAAATCCTCACATGTTCCTCTGCAGTCCTATTTGGGTCATTGGCATGGAATTTTGAACAAAAATGCTCAGGGTTTTTTGGCATTACATTGTAGGCTTGGAAGAATAGGGGCGATGGATTATTAGCAAGGAAAGCCATTGGTAGAAGTGGGGGAGGTGGTTGTGGTTGGTTAACAACAGGCTGAGGTTGCTGAATGGGAACTGCTTCAGGGGTGGGTATGGCTTCAGCCTCTGAATGTGAAGATCTGGATGATACGGGTGAAGGGATGGGTGATGATGATTCTCCCCTTTCTTGAGTCCTTCTTGACCTAGTGGGGAACTGTAGCTCCTCTAAATCTTCCTCTCCTGCGGTAGATCTGGTATTTCTCCTAAACCTTTCTGGAGAGATGGCATTCAAAAAGTGATCCAGTCTGCTCATTCAGGCCCTCCTTCTAGTGCCAATCTGTTGATGGTGTTTTCTGCACAGCAACAACTCAGACAGAATGCAATATTCTATCTCTCTTGAAAGGTTATTTCCAACAATAAATTACTGAAAATCACCCCAAGGTCTCTCGGGTGTTAGGTCATAACAATGCATAAACAACTCAGATAATTATGTGAAAATGCTGGTAATCACAAAGGGACCTTACTGCAAGCAAACTGTATCCTTCAACTTATCAGATCTGACAATATGATAATCTTAAATCCTAAATTTAACAGAATAATAAAGAAACAACAAAAGATAGGGATGCAAGGAAGTGATGAGATCTAAACTGCTGCTAGGATAAACAATGTCAATGACACATATCTGAAATGGACCTATCTCAAATAACCAGCTCTTGTTCAACCCACAATGCAATCTTACAAGAACGGTGCAATCTTCTGAGGAATACAAATTTTCAAATCATAGACATACATCTACAATCGAACTTAAGCACATTGGGTATACGGTCCAGGTTGACTTCACCAGCCTACTACAATCAGATAGTTACTGGGAGTATAGACCAGAGATAGCTACAAACATTCCAAATATGAAATCATAAACATCATTTATCAAACTGAAACTAATTTATTTCTAGACACTAAACCCTAAGTCTTAAAGCAATTTAAAAGATAGAACAAAGGAACCATGCAAGATGAAATAACACAAGAGATTGCACCAGGAATACCACAATGTCTTCAATTGTATTAATCACCAAAATGCTGCAACAATTCGACTGTTCTGATACACTATTTGCTTCAAGAAAATCAAAATACTCTAACTCTTGCTCTTTAATTTCTAATGTCTTCTTGCTAAAATCTAACCCTTTACAATGAGGCAAGAATGCCTATTAATAGCAAATCCCAAAGTATGTCGGCCCAGCCAAACATTTTTACAAAATAAAAAAAATGCCCAAAACAGGTCGGCCAAGGAAAAACAAACTAAGGCACACATTAAATGCCATCATCCAGGTCGGCTTTGACACAGTCCCCAAGGAAGTCCGGTCCAATGCATGCCCCATGATAATAGGGAAGCACAAATCTCGAAATGAGCATTAACTGCTACTCCCCTTTATCTTTCTTTTCAACTGACGACCCTTGGACCTTCAAGAATACTCCATCCAACTCAGCAACAGGTGGCAATGGCAAGACCCGGAGTCGGCATTTAATCGAGTCTACTTCTTCCTTGGACCGCTCAACAGTCTTGTTCCAATCATCCCTACTGGCCATATATTTATCCATCACTGCCATGTAGGTGGCTACATCATCAAGTAAGTGGCCGGTGACAGCTCCATCAGAATCCGGGGCGTAAATTTCATGCCACCACTCCTTCAATTGTTCCAAGCTCAGATACTTGGGAGCTATCTTCTTCCTCCCTGTCATTACCTCAAAAAAGGCAATGCATCCATCATAAACCGCAGTAAGCTCACCGTCAATTGACTTCCTTCGTTTCTGTATCTTCTTCAGAGCCTTCTACCTGATCTGCAGTGCCTCGAACCATTCCCACGGCTCATCCAACCTGGAGGAAAGAAGGATTCCATCCTTAGCCAATTGCTCTTTTCCATGCCCCAGGATAACCTTCGATTTCTGCAACAGGAGGTCCATATCATCCTTATCCTGAGACAGGATATGCTCTAACAGCTCCTTCACCCGGACTGCGTCCTTTCCTACAGATAAAATCTCCCTAATAGTATCATCCCCTTTTGTTTGGACATCCACCAGCCAACCTACGGTAGCTTGAACTGAGGCCTTCATCTTCTCGATCCCGGAGATTGTTTCCCTAGGCAGAAAACCCGGAGTAGCAGAGGAAGAAGGGTGGAGAGACTGCAAAGGTTTCATGACCTCCTCCAAACATTTCCTTAACCTTTCATTTTCCTTCCTCAGCTCACGCTTAGTTTGAGTCTCCCTCTTCAATCTGTCAACAATCACCGCACTGGATCCCTCAAACTCCTCAATATCCTGCTCCATGGAAGCAGGCCCAAGGTTAATCGTTTGCACATCATAATCTTGGCTTGTAATATCCTCTCTCAATTTATCTGCGGCAGGAGTGGCAATGTGGACTACCCTGTGGTGCATTTCATTCCTTTCCACCCTTGAGATCACCTTGGCAGCTTTCTTTTTCTTTCCTTTGCCAATTTTTGAAAACATTTCATCCCAGTCCAAGGGAGTATCCTCAACAATCACTTGCTTCTTCCTTGCAAGCTCCTTCTCCAGCCAGTCCAGGGCTACAGGGTCAGTCCAGATTTCTTCTGTCCTAGCATCCTCCGGCTCTTTTGTCACCTTTTCTTCTTCTGCAGTTGCTTTATCATCTTCTTTCTCCGGAAGCCGCCTACCTTGGTCGGCCTCTTCAAATCCCAACTCTGGAAGTACCGGTGATGGAGTCCTAGAAGGGATATTATCCTCCGGCTCATGTAATCCGCGGCCTTTGTCACTTTATGGGGAGTCCTCATACTGCACCAACGAAGAAGTATGCCTTTCCTCTGTCCCAACTTCAAGTTCTGCAGCTTCACTGAAAAGTATCCCCTCCTTAAACGGTTCTGCCTCCCCGCTAGTTTCATGTTCACCAGGATTTCCCGGTTCAGGTATGCTCCGTGGAGGAGAAACAGACTTGGACGACTCCACAACTGGTGGCCTCGGAGGAGAATCCTTCTTCTGCACAGTATCCTTTGGAGAGGGAGTTCTTGATTTCCTCGTATAGACTTTTGTTTTCTCCCCTCCGGAACTTTCCACATCAACAATAGGAGGCTCATCCCCTGAAGCAGCCTGATCCTTTTTCTTCACAGTCCTTGTTGTTCTTGCCTTCTTAGGTGGTGGAGGAACATCCTCCTCTTCTGCTTTCTCCATCTCCTCCTCATCAGAGGACTTGCTAATTGTCAAGGTCTTCCACCTTCGCTTCCCTTTTGGTTTCCTCTTTGTTTCAGGTTCAGCTCCCTTGGGACCTCTAACCTTGATCTTGAACGGTGAGGCCTTCACTGTTTTCCCTTTGGGGTCATCTTCCCCGGATTCCTCAGAAGTCGACATGGGGTTGAGATTCCCCATCAACTCGAAGGTACAAGCCACCTTTGCGTTCTCCAATTCCCAAATTTTGTGTTTTACCCAAGAAAGAGTGAATTTCATCACAGGAGCCATTAGATCCTCCAATTTTGTAATCTCATCTTCATTCCAGTTAATATCCCCGGCTGGCCTGTTTTTTACTGCCTCATAGGCGTGGTCCTGCACCAGATTTTCGTCATCATCCAATTGATCCGGGATTAACTTGACGTTGTACTGCCTAATTGCCTCCACAGGGAGCCTGGAGTACCTCTTCTTTCTCGCATCAAGGTCGTCCTTGATATTGACCCAATAATCTTCCAAGTCATCTTTGTGCCTGTACTCCCTGGTGGCTTTCTTCTGCGCTTCTCCTGTTATATCAAAGTTCATCCTTTTAGAATGGAAGGAGAAGCCATATGCTGCTAGTTCTTCCCCTACAGTATGGGCTGATTGAATAGAGGGGCACATCTCCGCCACACCAATCCCGAGAGGGAAGTCTCCTCCGAAACCTGTCTTGTGCTTCTCCCTCTTCACCACAGCATCAAATTCACAGATTTGTCTCACAACTTCCAATAGCACAATGTGGTCAGTAGGATACCGGGGTAACCTGTAAGGGGCAACCGGGCATCCATCAATCCTGAGGTAGGTGAAGGTAGGGAACTGGATGAACCAGGCTCCATAGTTCTTTATTAGCCCTTTGGCTCCATCGGATAATCTAAGGTGCTCAGCATTCTGCAGTGTCCGGGTGATATGCATCGTGAATGCATCATTGGCCCTTCTGTAATCTTTGTGCCCCAGATGCAACTCCGGATAAACCTCATAGATTATATCCTGCCCCACTGTTCCCTGCGGGTTTAAACCTTTGTATGGGTAGGAGATGGCCAACACATACATTATGTATGAAGACATAGTGAATTTCTTTGCCTCCAGGACATTCCTCAATTGTCTATCAATCTCAGCACTGATGATTCCTGCCCAGTGATAGTTAGTCCCCTGCCCAATTTTGGTGATCACATGGACCATCCAACTCTCCAATACACCTGCACTTTTCAATCCGGCCACTCTGCTCAGAAGTGTGATGGCATCGTATACATCTGACCTAAACTTAACCCTATGCAGCTGCTTGGGCAACTTCGAATGATGGGACTTTGGCTTCTCTAGCCACGAATTAATCATCTGTTGAGCCTTGACCGGCTCATTCTCATAATAGGTCTTGGCAGTGTCAATATTCAAAGCACACACCGAAGGAAGATCTGGCATGCTGAAAGCTTGTGCAATAGAGGCCGGACTAAAGTTGGCCAAGACCCTTCCCTCGGTGCTAACCACCCGCTGTGTATCAAAATCATATTGTCTAGCACATTCCAAGATTAACTCGTAACACTGGACCGCCGGAGGGAAACCTGCCACATGCACCAATCCGGAATTCATCATCCCTTGCCTCAGGGCTGACAAGTCCTTCTCTGCCGTTCTCTGCCTGAACTCCTCATATCGCCAGGCACCAACATTGGTATCAGATACTTCGGCCCACAGAGAAGACACCTTACTTTCGGGGAGCTGGTTCTTCATGTCTAGTCTCAATCGTTCAGTCTCAGAAATGGACGACGCCCCTGCGCCACCCTTAGACTTTCCAGCAGCCGCCTTGCTTGATTCGGCCTGCACATCCAAAAATCATCATTAGTATTCAATTGTTGTTCATATTTCAATCCAAAAAGTTAGCACAAATCATATAAATCCATCAAAATCCACTGCCAACTGCTAATCCTTTGAGATCCGGAGAAATAGGACAATCCGGGAAAACCATGCAAATCGGGAAAATACCGTCGGGGCAGAATTTCGGAGAAATCCGACCCAGACGGATTCCTGCTGCCAGAGCATTATTAATCAGATAAATCGTTAGTGCAGATGAAAAAAATCAGAAGATAATCATGGAATTCACTCATTGGCAACAAGAAATAGACATTAAACAATCGTTCCATTAATCCTATCATCGAAACATTAAAAAGGACGCAGCCAGACAGGAAATCCAGAAAAATCCGGATGGAACGGATTTTCGCGACAGCTTAGAATGTTCCGGAAATAACCCCAGTCCGCGGAATAAGCCCAAACCGGGAAAATCCGGAGACGGGGAAATTCCGCGACGACCTCGGAAACCCGAAAAACGGCGAAACGCGACCCAAAATTCAAACGACCACGGGATCTTCCCCTTCCTGAGTTCTAATGGTTTCGAAACTGACAATAATCAACAAACTCAGGATGCAAAGGGATTTCCGACCCCCAAAACTCTCAAAGGATGAATCCTTATATCAAAATAATGATGCCCTAATCTGAACAACCCGACCTCCGCCATTAAAACCAGAGCAAGCTTTAAGGTTTAAAGTATCAGCTAAAGATGTACCTAAAGCACTCGAATCCTCACAAGACGGGAAAGTCAACGTGATACAGGGACAAAATCGCTCAAGCAAAATGAAACCTTCGTTCTGGGCCGAACACAGAGGAAGACCCTAACTTCGCAAAATAGCGAATTTCGCACTAAAAAGCAAGCAATCCAACCCAGGACCCCGTCCAATGGACGTACACGCCGTCTCATGGATAAATAGAGCTCATAGGGCACGTGAAACAGGGTTCTATAACAAAAGACGGGTCAAACCCTGACTCTACAAATATGAAATCAAAACCAATCAAGGGTCGACCCGAAACTAACAATATCCAATGTAGAAACCCTTAATCACCACGCAAGCAAACGGGAGGGCAATGATAACATACCATGGATCGATGCGGAAGAAATTCGAGCCCGAAAAGTCGACCACGCGGCAAACACGTCCAAGCAATGAAAACCACTGGCACCGGCGCTCAAGCAATCCTCACACAAACGAGTCAAGATTGACTGTCAAAGCTCAAATGGAAAACTTAATCGCCAGAGCAATCAGCAAGTGAGCAATGAAGTTAGAATGGCACTGAAAATGCCCCAAATCTGCCTTTATGCCCATCTGAACAAAGGTACGTCAAACATTAATGCGCGATAAGACATTTCTGACAAGTCCAGGAATCCGAGCCCAAAAAGGAATTTCAGGAAATCTGGGAATACGCGGAAATCCGAATGGACAGGAATTTCACGAAAATGCAGAAACCGGGAACGTGGCGAAGTTCGGGACTTCGGCCAATTCCGGGAAAATCCACCCGGAACGGAAAGTCTCGGGATCAAGCGGAAACCCGGAATCGGAGAATCCAGCTAGGAACGGACAAAGAACCAGGGCCCGAGAAAATCCGCCGGAGCTGGAAAATCCTGGAACCAGATGAAAACCCGGAGTTTGCTAAAAACTCAATTTCAATCAATTCAAGCCTCAGGGCAAGGTCAAGGCTAGCAAGACCAATATGTCAAAACCCTAAAATGATAAATCCAATGAAACCAAAGGTTAAAAGATCATCCGAAAAGAGGGTCCCCACTCCAAGTGGGGCGTGTGTGCAAAAACTGCACAACAAGGCACTATGCAATTTCCATGATGGTTTCTAATAATTCCTCTAACTCTAGCTAAACCTAGATTTCCTTTAGAACAACCATTGAAGTTACACTTCACCCAATCAATCTCAGGAGGAGACCAAACTTTGTTCCTTCTAGTGATGTATTTGGACTAGTTAACATTAATGAGATCCTTTTTGAGGCCCCAAACTTAATTCTATTCTCCCTATAAGAGTTCATAACTTTTGAGAGTGTGTACACCCATAATTCCACATTTTCCCTAATTTGGTTCTTGATAGCTATGCACAATTCTTTGTTGTGTTTTTCTATCACAAAAAATGATGTTGTTTCTCTCCTTCCATAACCCCCAAGTTATGAAGGGGGAACTTGACTCCATAGATACTTAATAATAATGTGAGAATAAGGACAAAAATACTAGTTATCAATAAACATCTTCATTGAGGGAGGAGAAACCCATTATGTCATGAGCAAGGGGAGAAGGAAAGACCAAATGTCTCTAGAATATGAACAGTGGAAGAACATGTGCATAATGGTCTCCTCCTCCTCTCTCCAAAGAAAGCATCGGTTAACTAATTGGAACCCTCTTCTGATCAGGTTGTCAGTAGTGAGGATTTTACCATGGCAAGTCACCCACCAAAAGCAATTTACTTTTGGTATTATATTTTTTATCCAGACTTGGTTCCAATGAGAATCAGTATTGGCTAAGATAGATTTTTTGAACTCTTTATAAGTTGTCTTTACTAAAAATAAGCTCGAAGAACTTTTGGTCTAGATGCATTCATCCTTCCTATCATTGTAGAAAAAAATAGCCTCACCAATTCTTTGGTATAATCTTTGCACTACAGCATCCCAATTTGTTGTCTCCCTCCCCTAAGGATAACTCCCATTAGCAGATTTTTAAAGTTAATCCATTGAGGCTCCATCCCATCCCAATTGCTATAACCAACAACCCGTTTTCCACAATTTCTTATCAATATTTGTTTTAATTGATGTGGATGGTCTATGGATGAAAGAGAGGAACCATTACTCCAACCATCTTCCCAGAAATCAGTGCAATTGCCATTACCAATTCTTTTCTTTGCTCATAATTTTAGAACACTTCTTATTTTAAAAAGATTATTCCAAAAAATAGAACCATTAGGAAAGTTAGAATCACTTAGGAAACATCCCTAATTTATGTTTCTTGGATATTTATCTTTAAGAATCATGACCTGGTCTTTAGCTCCTTCTAATAGACACCACCCCATTTTAGCAACAAGAGCTTTGTTAAATAGTTTGAGTATTCTTATGCTAAGGCCTCCTGCACTTTTTGGAACACACACTTTTTCCCATCCCACCGGTACCATTTTGTTTCTTTCCTCAATTCCTAACTACAAAAATATTTTTTGGATCTATTTTATCTCGTCAGCAATATAGGTAGGGATATTAAACAAGGATAGGTAGTAAACTAAGATGTTTTGTAATGAGGCTTTTAGTAGTTGTAGCTTCCTCACTTAACTTAAGAGTTTACCCTTCCATCCAACCAATTTTTTTTGAATTCTTTCAATAACGTAATTCCAGTATTACCATTTGGTATTTTGGAAATAAGAGGTAGACCTAAGTAAGTAGCATGAAGACTAGCTTCTTGACAACCAAAGATATGAATTACTCTGTATTTCATCATCTGTTATGAATTGAAGAAGTATATCTGGCTCTTGTTGTAGTTGATATTTTGATGTGAAGCCCTAGCATAGACAATCGAAATACATTTCTAGTGACCAAATTCCTTAACCGAAGCTTCTCCAAAAATAATAATGTCATAAAAAACTACTGGTGAGAAGGAGGAAAAGTGGAAGCAACTTTAAAGCCATTTATCAACTTCTTTTCCAATGTTTTTTGAACATTTCTTCCAAGAAATTCAGCCACAATAATGAATAAATAAGGAGAGAGAGGGTCTCCTTGCCTTAGAATATGACCATGGGAAAAGAATCAAATATCAACCCCATTCACCAAAATAGAACATTTCAAAGTGGTAACACAAGCAGTAATAAGTTTGAGAAACCTTCCATTGAACCCAAATTGTTTGAGGAGAACAAAGAGGAAAGGCCAGGAAATTCTATCATAAGCTTTAGAAATGTCTAATTTTAAAGCCATCCCTGATTTTTTGCTAAGTTCCATTGAATGGAGAATTTCATGGGTAGATATAACAACATCTAGAATATGTCTTCCTTAAACAAATCCTCTTTTTATTTTCAGCTATAATTTTATTCAAAATAGCTTTCAACTTATTCAAAATAATCTTAGAGAAAATTTTATAAACAATATTATAAAGACTTATAGGTCTGAAATCATGTGTGGAGGAAACATCATATTTTTTGGAATGAAAGCAATAAAAGTAGCATTTAGTTGGTTTAGAAGTCTACCTGAACAAAAGAAGTCCCTTGCAACAATTAGAAGGTCTTTATTAACAATATCCTAGAAATATTGAAAGAAGGCCAAAGGGAACCCATCAAGCCTAGGGGCCTTGTAGGATCTAAAGGAGAAAACAATAGACTTCACTTCTTGAAGGGAAACAAATTTTGTTAGGTTTTTTAAATATTGATCAGTAATCACCTTAGGAATCACTTGGAGAACGTCATCGAATTCTAATGGAGCAACATTAGGTTCCTATTGGAAAGTGGAAAAAAAGGTGAAAAATTCATCAAGAATTTCTTCTTCGATGTGCACCATAGTGCCATCTTCCTTGACAAGTTTTCTTATCATGTTACTACTTTCATGTTTCATAGTAGATTGATGAAAGAACTTAGTGTTCCCATCCCCTTTAGATAGCCATTAGATTTGAGATTTTTGTTTCTAGAAAATATCCACCTATTTGTTAACCTTAAACCATTGGGCCCTAAGGTCCCGTTCCTTGTTGCAAGTATTATCATCAACAACTCCTTTCTCCATCAAGTTTTTCACCTCCTTTATGTTTTTTCCTAAATATTTCTTAGTGTAAAAGATGTTTCCAAAGGAGAGCTTATTCTAGCCCTTCACTCTTTCTTTGATCCTTTTCAATTTATTGGAAAGAAAAAACATAGGGGTACCAACAGTTGGTTCATTCCACCATCCATCTACAAGGGTTTTAAAATTCAAGTGGAGAGTCCACATTATTTCATATCTAAAGGGGAATGGCCCTTTAACAAAATTATCTTTTCTACTGAGAAGGATATCAATGTGATTCGACCTAGTTCTAGGAAGTGCAATTAAAGTGAAGTTTTGGGAAGTATTCCAATTAGAGGAAACAAGGAACTGGCCTAATTTAACTTGAAACAACTGATCACCCTATCACCTATTAGACCAAGTGTATAGGGTGCCAAGTAAGGGAATATCAAAGAGCCCAACAAAATTACAGAATCTTGTCAAATCCATCATAATATTAGAGAAATCCTCAAGGAAAACCAACTTTTCTAAGGGAAACGATAGAGATTTGAAGTCCCCTCCAAGCATCCGAGAATCCTCCATGTTGCTTCTTATGTTGCCAATCAAAAAGTCCCAAAACACCATTCTATCTAGGTGAGAGTTTGGGACATAGATATTTATCAAATTCCACTTTTTAGAATTGATAAGATCTTCAAAGGAAACCATCAAGAAATTCTTATTGGATAAATACATAGTACCCTTGAATCTAGAGGGGTTCCACAAAATGATAATACCCCATTGAAGCACCTTCAACTCACTCAAGGCATAATTGGTAGTAGGAAATAAGTTCTTAACAACCTTTTCAAAGATTTCCTTCTTCATTTTAGTTTCTTGGAGCAAAAGGATATCAACTTTATTGTCAGCCAAACAAGTATTAACCAAATGTTTTTTATAGGGAATGTTGAGGCCCCGTATATTCCATGAGATTATCTTCATGATCAAGAGAAGCATCAAAATAACATCACCTTGATTTTTTTTAAAGGAGGAACAAATCCCTCTTACTTTTTGTAGACTTAGGCCCCAGAAGAGTGTCCAAAGTCTTTTTCCTTCGCAAAGAAACATCTCAAACAATATCTTTATTTCTATTTTCCTTCTGAGACAGTCTACCAACCTTATTCCCACCTCCAACATTAGGTTTCTTCTTATTTTTGGACTTACTGATAGTTTAAGTCTAGCCATATTCATCTTCCTCATCTATAGGGGAGGAGGAGAAGCCCAAAAAAGCCATGGACTTCTTCACGTTCTTTCCTAATTTTTGATTTAGAAGAGGAGAATTATCCACTATTTTTTTCTTTGGAGAAGATATCGAAGAATCCTTTTCCTAGCCCTTATGAGAAACAATCTCACCTTCCTCAACTAATTCAAATTTTTCTTTAATATGATGGTTTGGACTCCCTTCCAAGTCAATTCTTGATTCAAACTCTTTAAGAGTGTCTTCAATATGTTTGGTACTAGCCTTTTTCTCTCTTCCCTCTTCCGCCTTTCCTTTCTCTTTTTGAGGCATCTCAACAGCGTTTTTTCTAGACCATCTGGAGAAACAACTTTAAGCTCATCCTTAGTAGATATTTCTTTTGACACTCCGATTTCATCCTTTAGAAGCATGTGAAGTTGACCACCAGAGGGGGTAGTTTGTACTTCCTTTTCACCAATATATTCTTTAATGGATATCTTTGATGCATAATTCTTTTGTTAAAACATTTCTACCTGATATTGGTTCCTCCTCAGGGGTAGAGGTCTAGGGTATCTAAGAAAAAATTGTTATCCCAACCTTGTCATTGGATTGGAAAGGAGTATTCAGAGAGCCCAACTCCTGAATTTTCATGTTTTGAAAACTTCTACTACAAGTATCTTAGAAGTATCCAAATTTATTACATGCTTGATAGTATGCTCTAGCATTTTCATACTCCAAAGGTTGAGTGCATTTTCCAAAATTTGACTTCAGGGCTATTGAAGTTCGGAGAATAATATTAACTGCCACATTAACACACATTCTGGAAAAAACCAATCTAGAATTTTCTTGAATAACTTGTCCATAGTTAGTAAGTTCCCAAAAGAGTTAGTGATCCCCTTGAAGATACCTATATTCTAGAATTCTAAGGGTAGCCTCAGAAGGCACACCTAGGTTGGGGCTACCACACCCAGATCAATAGATGGGTCAAACCTAGGTTTCCACTTACAAAGTGATAGAAAGTTCTTAAACCAAGTTTCAAAGGCCCAAGGAAACCTGTGAGAACCTTAATCATATCTTCATGCACAAAAAAACTAAAAAGGAAAATACCTTTGGTCATTGCACTAATAGTAACACTTCCTTTTAAATTCCAGACAGAGTCAACCCATTGCCTTACTTGATCAATATTCAAATGATATGTCAGGAATTTTCAATCCAATGATAGCTTAAGACCATCAATCACCTCAATCATGAGTTCTTCAAGAACTTTTACTTCTAGAGCATCTATTGAACATGAGACAAATTTCATATTTAGTCTAGCCATAGCTGGCGCAACTCCACTGACCAAATTTTCAATGAATGAAACTAGGTTTTCTTCAGAGAAAAAAGGACTCCAATCCATAAGAGGACAACAAAGGGTACTTTCTAGATGTATGAGCAACTAGTCCTGCAGAAGAAGATGTAGCAAAATCAAGAATTGTTGGGCCCCCGCTTGATTGGCCCATCAATCAATTAGTCAAACCTTGGAAACCTGCAAAAAATTTAAATTGTAGAGAGTGCTAAGTTGTAGAGATAGACTCTTTTTGTTAAATAGTATTTGTCTTATAATTGTTGGTACTATGTCTAGCCACCAATTATGAATAACCATGTATGTCAATAAAATTAAATTTTAAAGTTCATATCATTTCATGTAATCCCACAACTAATGCTTTAAATTTGGCTATAGTACTAGTACATGGAAACTTCAACTAAAAAAGATGAAGAATCAAGTCCCCTAAGGGTAGTTTCAATACCCCACACACCCTTAAAGTAGTCATACATCTAGAACTATGAAAGATCATAGTCCAAGGGGATAAAGGATCAATGTGTAGTGTGTTCTCATTTGGAAAATATGTATCAATAATACACAAGTAGGACAAGGTGTTGTTGTGGCTAATCAATTAGATACTAGTTTTCCTTTAATAGATTTTTGAGAAATAAACTAAGATTAAACTCTATGAATAATATAGCCCACCATGTGACATGACCTGAAAGATTAACCTTAGAAAGAATATATTTCAAATGTGTGAATATATTTTATTATCACATGTGTTTCAATGTGTAACATATAGTGCCTCAACCTCTATGAAGAAAATAGAACTACAAGAATAATTTTTCCATTGGAGTGTATCATGTGACTTATAATCTAATAAAGTTTCACTAAAGAAAATACATTTTCTTTACCATTCTCATTATTTCATCCCAACAGCCCACTACTAGTAGACTCGATAATAGAAACATATAGCAATAAAGGCTTACCATGTATAACATGAATAAGAATTGGTGGATTTTTCAAATATTATTTCATATCATCAAAAAAAAATTGGCTCTCCATTTCATTGAAACCTTTAACAACATCAAGTTTCCATAGTCCATAATAATGAAACACCAATTTTATGGATTGAAACTATGTGCATTTTTATGAATCAAAATGCACACAATTTCAATCCAGAAAATTAACTATGTGCATTTTTATGATAATGAATTGATTCATAAAAATGCACACAATTTTAATCCAAAAAATTAACAATTCACTTAATGTCTTTTCTTTACAATTTTAGTGAAAGATAAATTACAATCCTTCAATTATGAAATAAAGCATTGAATAACTTGGATTTTACCTTGGAAAGTATAGATTTTTGTCGTGACCTCACAAAAATGGTCCTTGTGTCTTGTAGATAATTAGTTAATTTCTTTGATTTAGCCACGTGTCATCCACATAAAATTATAAAATATTATGCATAAAATAATGAAAAATTAAAGTTGTATCCCTCTAATAAGTAGTGTTAATATTTTCAATTCAAAAGGCATAGCTACATAACAAAATATATCCCACAAAATAGTAAAATTAATCTTATACATTCATATTGGAGGTTGATAATAATTTAGTTATAACTTGGAAATCCAGCCATAAATGATAATATTTTATGTCCCATTATGGAATCAACAACGATACTAGTATTAAGCAATGGAAAATCATCTTTAGATGATTCCTTGTTAAGATTTCTAAAATTAGTGCATATATGAATATGTCCATAACATTTAGCCACACACACTATATTTGAAATCCATGGAGAGTAGTCAATAGGTCTAACAAAGCAACCTTTCAACAATTTTTTTATTTAATATTTAAGGTCATCAAGACAACTTAGGGTGCATATTTTTTTAGAGGTTTAGCATCTAGATCATAAATAATATTTATAAGGAAATATCACTAGATATTCTTAGCATGCATTGATATGACCATGCAAATAGGCCACTATATTCATGCAGTACTATGAAAATATTATGTCTAAAACTGTTTGAAAATATCCATCAAATTTTAGTTGACCATCAAGATTTCCTTGGGTATGAATCGACCATGCTCAACTCCAACAAACCTACACGCTACTCCCTCAGCCTTCATGCAACCAACACACTTTCTCGACCTCTACATGCCTCTCATCGAGCTCTTTTGATTCAGGCTCTAAGGGGTGTCTCCACCTACAAAGGACCCCTCCACACCAGTGGTTCATCTTCCATGTAGCACTTACTCTCCCTTAGTTACAATAGTTTTTAACCATTTCTTTTAAAAAAATTCGCACACATCCATTGTAATAGTTATACTTGTAGTAACAATCACATTTTATGTTACCTATATTTTATTTATTTAATCCTTAATCGCTAGTGTTTAATACTAGCGATTTGGGCAACATCAAAAGTGCTTGTAAACAGGCATAACTTGTAAACAAGGAGTCAAATTTTCAAGTGTAAATATTTGACCAGAAGTTAGTTCTCACTATCTAAACTTGGAAACCAAGACAATTATGATTATATGCTGTTTTGATTTATTTTTTGACCTCCAAAGTCATATTTGTAAGTGGATTTCGACGAGGCATAACTTTCACCCTGGTTATCAAAATTTTGTAAACTTTTTTTGAAACATATCATAATCTCGCAAGGAATTCATTTTTGCTTATAACTTTAAGATTTGGATTTCCCATTGTTCCAAAAATTGTAAAAATTACCGTGCATTATAAAATGACTGATTTGTATTACAATATTAACACAAGTTGTAAGTTTTCTTGCATATCATTGTGGGGGTGTTACAATCAACAATGATAATTTTGGATGGCTCTCTAATCAAAGGGCCAATCTAGGTGTTTTTATTTTTAGTTTGTTGGTTCATGTGATCATGTCTCTCACACTAAATCCCTTCTATTTGAGTATTCTTTGTAATCATCCAAATAAATGGACAATCAAATGTGGATATTATGAATAGAAAATACATACTACAAAAAATTATCTTTGTCATCAAAATATTGAAATGAAGCAACTTTTTCTCAAGTAGTATTGTCTTATTTGATCATCTAATCCCAACATATGCAAAAACATCAAATGGTCTAACTTAAACATCTCATGAGACATCACCATTCTAGATGAACAAGGTAGCCCCATGGCTTATTAGGAATATCATAATTATAATAAGGCAACGTGGATAGATATCTACAATTAAAGTAATAAATTTTTAATTTATAAGCAATTCATTTATGATCAAAATGAGTGATTAATATATGCAAGTATAATGCCAGTAGGTACACAGTAAAAGAATAAATTCAACTTTAACACTATCATCCTAAAATCATCAAATTTCCCTCTATCTTTATATGCAACTTGCTAATTTCTACATTCTTTTTAGTGAAATCAACAATGAACACCATTATGGATGGATTTGATCCAACGATATGTACATTGTTCAGGAAAATATTAAATTGTCAAGGGAAGTAATATTGATATATATAATTGATAGTGTTTGAATAAATATCAACATTAATAACAATTTATTCATTGAAGTAATAATTCATATACGCATAAATAGATGTAATATTAATAAAGGTATTAAGATTGATAATAAAGATTAGTATTAGTATTAAAGGAAATGTGTGAATATGAATAATTAAAATACTTAATGTAAATAGTAAGTTGACAATATTATCATCAAAATATCTGTGTGTGAGATTATTACTTATGGTGATATTAATATTGAGTGATACTATTCCTTTTAAATGTCAAACATAATGTTACCATCATTGATTAAGAACAACAACAATGTTAAATAAAATTGATATTATCATTGTGAGTAATGTTGGTATTAATGTTGATAGTAACTAATAGAATTAATGGTAGAGTAATAATTATTCCAATATTTATAATAAACAGTGATATTAATATTAAGATTAATGTTAATATTAATATTAGCTAATAATAATAATATAAAGTATAAGTAGTGATATTTTTTTAGGGTAATATTAATATTGATAGTAATACTAAAATGGATAACAAATAAAACTATTGGTATTAGAAGAGATATTAATATTGGTGTCAAATGAGTGGTATTAATACGAGGAGTAACCTTGATAATAATACTAATAATATTGTTATTAAAGTTATAAATAATGTTAGTACTAGTAAGCAATAATATAAATAATTGAAGGAATCATTAATTACCCATAGTTGTGTTATCATTGGGTCAAGAATCAATACCATGTTAAAAATGATAACCATCCTAGAACAAATGGGGAGGTTAGTTCTAACTATTGAGGTGAGCATTGCTAGCAATCCCATTGTTAACCAGGATAGTAACCCTAATTCCTTACAAAGAATGATAATTATGTAGCCTAAGTAACCTAGTTCCTAGAGCTAGCCTATCCTTTATTTAAGGGTGTGCACGATGGACTCCACACACCCAACTACATTTACTACCACACCCCGCTCATGAGCGACATGTCGATAGTAATGTTGCTCTTGAGCGACATGTCGATAGTGATGTTGCATGAGCAATGCCACTTTGTACATTTTTGGTACAATCTTAGTGTTTTAATGTTAATGTTACAAAAAATGTGTCAGTTGTGTTTTTTCCCTATGTGCAAATTTAGGGCATTATAGGTTGTGTTAGCTTTTGTTTTCCTTGAACACATTATTCCAACCAATAGTTTGATCTCTCTTCATTCCTATATGATCCAACAATTGCATAAACATGTCTTGGTTGCAAAAGATTTGAAATATGGTCATAGTCAAATAAACTTTCCATTTCAGTGAGTAAAGATGAACAATTTTGATATAAAGAGGTTAGATATTGTGGAATCCATGTATCTATCCACTCACTTGACTCACAATGAGCTCACTCACATTTAATACAACTATGAAAAAAGCAAGCTAAATCTCATGTCCAAATAGTCCATGTACTTGCATCTAAGGTTCAAAATGAATGCATCTATGATGATTCCTTGATTTTCTAACAATCCAATCTCTCTTCCACTATCCCTCATCAAACAACTAGAAGAACCTATGCACAGTTGAATCAAGTTCCCCTCCTTGTGATAATGCATAGTTACACCACTCAACAATAGAACTTGTGTCATTGAATGTAGCACCACCTCTAATCTTTAGTTTTTCTTTAACTAGAGCTCTCTTTACACACACACCTGCTCCATCATGCTCCTTTTTTCCATGCCTTGCTTTAGAAAAACTCCAACTATGAGGTATACCCATCTTTGCATGCATTCTGCTCAACCAATAAAACATACAAGTAGTCTTGAATTAATCGGTGCAATTATCTAACCAAATGAGATGTTGAACCATTCTAATATCTTTTTCCAGCAAGAACTAAAAGAAATTAAAAATAATATTGAACATACTTTGATGAATGACATTGATCATCACTCATGTAAAAATGGTACTCCTTGACTATCTTCTTATTCTGTTATGTATTATCAGGGGCATGTCTATATGTGATGTAAACAAAAATAAAAATATGAATCAAATTTTTATATTGAGATTGGACTTCATTTTGTGGTTGCAATGTGTAGTTTTCTACAAAATTGACTGCAAAGATAATAGTTCCAATTAGGAAAAAGTCCTTACACATCCTGAAATGTTGGTCTAACCATCTAGACCTATGGTTGTGCCTTGCACACTTATAAAAAATATTTTTCTTAAATTCTGAAATAAAATCAACAACACTTCTCTTGTAACCAACTCTCATTTAGAACCTTCACCTCCACTCTTCAAATTGTATTTCAATATCTCATATCTCTTCTTCCCAACCATTTGATTTCAAAAATCATGCTCATTTCCCTTATGAATCCATGATATAAAATTTGATAACCCACTACATTGCAAACACTTTTTATTTAAACAATCATTTTTATAAAAAAATACAACCATCGTCTCTAGCACATAAAAATAAATCTACTAGTTGCATTACACCACACTCCTGTATCATTTTGTTAGTATGTAAAGTAGAACGAATATTGCATAATAGTTCATGATATATAGAAAAATCCACATGGTCTTTTCAACAACATGTATTACAAATTTTAAGAGGCACACAATAAAATGGCTTACAAGATTCAAATGCCCTTTGTGAGATTTTCAGATTTGGATGTGTTTCACAAAATATTTTGTATAATGTTGTTTGGCTATGTTCTAAAAAATGTATAGAATGTGGTGTGTGGGCTCAAGATAAAAAATTCTTATTTTTAAAACATCTTTTATATTGGGTGATACTCTAGAGTTAAAGTTTCAGTTTTTTTGAATTTCATCCTTTGTGGTATTAGTTAGCTTCTTATCAACTTGTGGAAGCCTACACTAAAAGCCCAAGTATAATTTTAAAGTGGACTATCTATTCTTGATCTTATTGTTAGTACTTTTGACACTGTTTTATGATTTAGTCTTAATTAAACACATATTTGCCTCAATAATCAAGCCTTTATTAATTGATTTCTTACTAAAGAGGTTGGTATTACTCTATGAGCACCTCTCTTATCTTTTTCCTTACTAGTCTTTCGAATAGAATTGAGTGCATTAAAACATGTTTAGTTCAATAATGTTATTTTGATTGGAATTTTTGTTTACACTAATCTTCATTTTATTTAGTAAAGGTCTCATTTTTTATGACTTTAGAAATTGTACAAAAAATTGGCATTGTTTAGTTAATGTCTTATTGGAAAAGTATTCATTGAAAATGTGGGTAGCCCAAAACTGAACGGTTTGTGATGACCTTTTTCCTTCAATTTTTTCTATTATGTTCTCATATATTTCAACTAACCATTTTGAAGTTCTTGAATGTTTTGTAATTTTATTGGTGTTGTGCCTTAGCACGCACACCACCCTTTTTCACTTAACAAAGTGGTGACCCCATCCCCCTTTTTTTTTTTTGCATGTCTTCATTTTTCTTTGTCCATTTGACTGTTCCCCTTCTTCTCCCTTATTTCTATTTCTTCTCTTTCCTTTATATTTTTCTTTCTTCTCCTTCTCAGAGTTTGGGATGTCGAGATTCTAGGGAAGGGAATACTTCCCTTATGGGCCTGATCCACCACCCTGTTTCCTTCGGCCTTCATTGCGTGTTCATGTGCTCTTCCATTGGACTTTGGGGATTGGCATTTAGTCATCCCTCATGCCTCACCCTCAACTGCCGATGGCGACGCCTCATTTCTTATGCACATATTTTCATGTCATTCTACATTGAATGCACGATTTATTTTTCTAATGCTGCATTGAATGCATGTAACATTCCCCAACTAGATTTAATTGCAAAATTTATCATTACCATTATAAAAATCAAATTTATGACACAAATTCCAAAGCTAATTCCATTTAGCAATTTATGTTCATAAATTACCCAATTAAATTGAAAAATATAAATGTATTTATTTCCAAATGCCAATAATCACATACAAGTTGATTTGGCATTCAACACCTCTTAGTCAATTCAAATTACAAGGTTCTCTTTTTGTTACATCATTTCAATTCTTTTACATCAATGATACAATACATATAGAATTATGATATGATTCCTCTATGATATCTCACCTCTAATAGTGGATGAGAATGTGATTGAGGTGATTTTCCACCCACCCACGAAGCAATGCTTCCTTGGAATTTTTCAATCAATTGAAGAATTCCTGACCTTGCATGAAACACTTAGCAAGAGATATAGTTTAAAAGGTGGAATCTGTGCGTGCCTAACTTCATGCATTTCTATCTACTATTATAATATGTAAGTTATATGTTAGGTAAATAAAATAATAGAGAGCGTGTAAATAATAATTGTCTGTTCCATACATGTATATAAAATGACTGCAAAGCTTGGCCAAGCTCATGCTGCATGAAATGCAACTCATGTTAGATTTGGAAAAGAAAATCTAAACTCTCTAGCACCCATTCTCGGAAGAAATTTTATCATATCAAGGGGTATCCATCTCTTCTATCTACCATATATTAGCAACAATCTAGTGTGATATAGTCTACCATTGTATTCTTGTATCATTCCATTAAATTAATCAAACATTATTCATTTAAGTTAGGTAAACCATTCATCTATTCATCATATGAAATATGCAATTCAACACTGTTCCATGTTCATAGTTTGTTCCATTTGCAAGAGAATTAATATGCTCTATGATTAAAATAAACCAGATGAATCGAAAGGTATATTGCATGTATGTAAGCATGCATAAAGGGATCTTTATGCATGTTCACATATATTCCTGGAAATGAATAAATTTGAAATATGCGTATACATTTTGAATATTTAAATAAAATTACCTTTCATACAAGTATACTTTCATATTCAGAGAAGAAGAAAAATAACACCAATTCGTTCAGTTGTTCTCGCAAGTTAAGATATCTGTGGAAAATGATTTTGGATTGCCCAATTGATTTAGCTCCTTCTAGGGTTTTTCACCTAAAAGGAGAAAGAATGGGGTCCAAAATGCAAATTTCTACACTCAAGATTAATGTAAATGAGATGTAATGTGTCTAATTATGATGTACTAATGCACTGATCCGAAAATAAAGTGATTTAATGATGCAAAACCTAAGAAATGCAAAGTGTTGGAAAACATACTGTGATATGAAGAAAGATGCGATAAATGACAAAATAAAGATGTAAGACAAAAAAAATGCACCTGGAAATTGATGAAGAGCTAACTGGAGATTGCAGAGTGATGCAGGAGCATCCATGGACTTGTGCAATCTTGCATCAACCAAATTTATTTAATTTTTTTTTTTTTTGGTTTTCAATAAATGGTTGCCAAAAATATTTGTAATTAATGTAATTTTAAATTAAATTACATTAAAAATTCATGTTGAATGATTATGCTCGAAAAAATAGGTGTTGTAAAGGAAATGGAAGTGCAAAAATTCAAATTTTGGATTTTTGCAAGTTAAAGGAGATTTTTAAGATTTTAATTTAAAATAAAATCTCAACTTCCACAAATCCCTAAAAAATAGGGACTATCAAAGTGGGTGCCCATCTAATCAAATTGGAAACTTTGATGAGTGAATTCAATTTTGGAAATTGTCGATAAAGTGTGTGTGAGACTGGTTGCTTGCACAAGTGAGAAGTTTGATTTTTGATTTTTGGAATTTCAATTTAAAAATTATCTCCTTGGATTTTTGGGAAAGATGATTTTTGAATTTGAAATGGAAATGAAATTGAATTTCATTTCTTTCTAGAAAATTTGGAAAGTTGGTAATAAAAGATAATTCATTTACATTTTGAAGTTAGTTTTCAAAGGCATGAAACTCACAATTGAGGTGGATTTTTTCTCTAAGGAGAAATTGCAGCAAAGTGCGAAGGCTTCAATAATTTATTTGCAGCCATTGTTGAGGAGTGACAGAGTGTGCATGTGGGTTGGTTGGAGTGCTTGAGAAGTACACAAATTCTATGGAATGTTGCAGATTTTTGTAATCAATTTTATGATGTTGTAAAGGGAATATGTGGTTCCCATAGTCTCATTGAGACTTTATTATTTTGTAAGTGCAAATTTTCCATTTTAATGAAAGTTTCATGATGTAGTTTCTTTCATACTTGTGTTTGTGTTGAAATTAAATTAGCAGAGAGGGTTTTGTGTCACCCCCTTCTTGCTTCAGTGGTATCAGAGCAGGAGTTCCTGAGTGTGCAGGCAGAGTACCGAATGTGAGGCAGTTTGCACCAGGACTTGTGGTGTGTGTGATTTGTGTGTAGACAGATCGCCGGACATGAGGTAGTCTATACCAGAGAGGATGGGATTGGTCATGAGGAGGCTTGTAAGAATTTTATTTTGGGAAAATTATTGGGAAGAAGTGGAAAATAAGAATTACCATGAAGAATTTGAAAACCTCCAAGCTCAAGTAGATGTATTGGAAAAGTTGATTAAGGAGAAAGTGGGAATACAAGAAGAGAGATTTGGAAAGAAGAATGTTTTGTTGAAAGAGGACAACAAAAAGAAAAGAAAAATAAAAGAAGGATGGAGAAAGAAAGAAGAGAAAATAGTCACTGCAGATCATGAATTTAATGGTAATTTTAATGATTTTATTTTATCTCAAGATGCATTGTTTACAGGAACTAGCAAAGGCAAAGAAAATGGTGAAAAGGAGAAGGATATCATAGCAGAAAAAGAGGTATCTATTAATTTTGTTAGTGAAAATTTACATGCAAAAGAAGTAGATGAAGCTGTGGATAAAATTATGGAAATTCCAAAAATAGATTTTGATAGACCTAGATTAGATAAAGGGAATGAAGAAGAAGATAGTCTTTTGTTGAAAGAGGAGATAAGAAAAATAGAAAAATTATTTCAACAAGAAATTATAGAAGAAGATGATGAAATTAAAGAGGTTGCAACTGATACATGCCTCATTGAAGGAGGAGAATTTACAACAATAATAAAGGAGAAGAAAATATAGGTAATTGTTGATTTATCCAAAAATTTCAATGTTTCTAACGAAGCTGATTTTTGTGAGGGTGAAATGGTAAAAGGAAGTGAGGAAAGAGAGATGGTAAGGTGCAACAATAACATGTTACAGGCTGAAATACAAATTGTTGCAGCAGCAAAAAAATGGGAGGTAACACATGATTTCATTTGTTTTAATGAAGAGAAGGATGTTAATTATTGTTTTCCAAAATTGCATAGTGCAGAATGGTGGGAGCTGAATTTTGTGAACAAAGGCAGAAAGAGAGGAAGAATGAAGGAGAGTAGAGATAGAATATTGCAGGCAAAGGGAAAACAAAATGTTCACAATGATGAGGTTGAGAAGTGGATCCAACGTGAACATAGCATATTCAAATTTTCATGAGCTTCACTCATAGAAAATTTTCTTCCTACCGTGGGTGTCTGATGCAGGAGCATCCATGGGCTCGTGCAATCTTGCATCAACCAAATTTATTTTATTTTAATTTGGTTTGGTTTTCAATAAATGGTTGCCAAAAATATTTGTAATTAATGTAATTTTAAATTAAATTACATTAAAAATTCATGTTGAATGATTATGCTCAAAAAAGCAGGCGTTGTAAAGGAAATGGAAGTGCAAAAATTCAAATTTTGGATTTTTGCAAGTTAAAGGAGATTTTTAAGATTTTAATTTAAAATAAAATCTCAACTTCCACAAATCCCTAAAAAATAGGGACTATCAAAGTGGGTGCTCATCTAATCAAATTGGAAACTTTGATGAGTGAGTTCAATTTTGAAAACTGCCGATAAAGTGTGTGTGACACTGGTTGCTTGCACAAGTGAGAAGTTTGATTTTTGATTTTTGGAATTTCAATTTAAAAATTATCTCCTTGGATTTTTGGGAAAGATGATTTTTGAATTTGAAATGGAAATGAAATTGAATTTCATTTCTTTCTAGAAAATTTGGAAAGTTGGTAATAAAAGATAATTCATTTACATTTTGAAGTTAGTTTTCAAAGGCAGGAAACTCACAATTAAGGTGGATTTTTTCTCTAAGGAGAAATTGCAGCAAAGTGCGGAGGCTTCAATAATTTATTTGTAGCCATTGTTGAGGAGTGACATAGTGTGCATGTGAGTTGGTTGGAGTGCTTAAGAAGTACACAAATTCTATGGAATGTTGCAGATTTTTGTAATCAATTTTATGATGTTGTAAAGGGAATATGTGGTTCCCATAGTCTCATTGAGACTTTATTATTTTGTAAGTGCAAATTTTCCATTTTAATGAAAGTTTCATGTTGTAGTTTCTTTCATACTTGTGTTTGTGTTGAAATTAAATCAGTAGAGAGGGTTTTGTGTCACCCCCTTCCTGCTTCACAGAGACCTTTGAAATTTTGGAAAATTTGATTTTTAAGCCAACTGGACACTTATGCCAAGTTGGGTGAATTAGTCCTAGATTAGGGAAATTTCCCATAAAGCTATTTCTGCCAAATGGGTACCTGATACTGTAAAAATTCCTGAAAAATCAATGTAGTGGAACTAAGTCGCCACTATGGGCGACTTAGTCCACTTTGGATTTTCTGCAAATCCAAAATTGAAGACAGAAGCTCACAACCTGCACTCTACTTTCTAATGGAAATCTAGATCTGAATCTTCAAAAAACCTTGCAAAATAGAAGATAATTTGATTTCTAATGGGGGGTTTGCCTCAGTCAAACCCCTAGTTGGTATTTAAACTTTGTGAGAGATAAAATCTACATAAAACCCTAGCCCTAAGTGTGTCTAAGACTAGGAAAAGTTGAAATGAGACAAAACCCTATTCTAATGTGCTAGAATAAGATAAGAAAATGACACTTGAATGATGCAAGAATTCAATCCAAGAAACCCTACAACATTTCAAATGAATGCAAATGACATGCAAACCTTAAGTTTGAAGATAAAGAGAAAATAGAAGATGAAATCACTTTGAAAACAAGTCATTAGGTGTGTTTGATGGCTAGTTGCATCTCCTCAACCTAGATTTCTCTATGATTCACCATAGGCACCCATGGTCAACCCTTTGCAATATGAGTTCTTGAACAAAAAGTGAGCTTGAAGACGTACAAAAACCCTAGTTTTCTGCCCTTAAGCTTCAACTTTGTTGTAGAAAGACTAAATAAACTTCTTGTGAAATATACTTTGCTCTTGACTTTTGATTTTTGTTTTGTAAAATGACTAGGAGATGTGAAAAAATGACCTAAAAACGTGTATTTATAGGCATTAACACCAAATTACTCATTATTTTAACTTCATAGGCCAACATCCCTCAAAATTTTGAATTAGGTTGGTGATTTTCTTGCTCAAAAGTGGAAAATACCCCAAAAGGGACTAAGTCACCACCCTGGGTGACTTAGTCCCACTAGGGATTTTTGAGGTGGGTTTTACAAAATTTGAGTGGTTTGAATGTTGCTTGTCAGGATTTAAGTGATTTGTGAGTGAAATAGGCCTTAAAGTCCAAAATCATGATCATTAGGGGCCTATAAAAGCATTTTTTAAGGGGTGATTGATGTAAGGGTGTCTAAAATAGGACCTAATTATGCCACAAATTGTACTTTCTACAAAGTACTATAATTTCTATGTCTACAATATCATCTAATCTTTGTTTAGATTCATATGAAAACATCTATTTTACAGTCACTTTTCTTTCATAAGGACTAAAAGAAATAGATCAATGAAACATAGTTGAATTACATCAGCCATAAAAATATTAACAGAGACATTATACCTTCATTCTGTTACAAATCTAAGTATTCATGTTGGTTCTCTTTGATCAAGGTAAACAATCGATTTTAAAGAATGTTGTAAATTAAATTTATTATTTGCCCATCAAAGCCATCCCTGAAGGGGATACGATACTCATGTTATCATCCATTGATAACATGGACTTGATACCTTGGGGCTTGTTAATAGTGGCCGATATCTATCAAGCCACGTGTTTAATCCCATAATGGTGTTTAACACCCCAAAATACATGTATAAAAATAGAGCATGATCGATGCTTTGACTTAGTTAAAACACAAGGAATTCAACAATGGTCACATATATATCAACATTCATGTGATTAAATTTATATATATATATATACATACATATATATACATTTATATATATTTATATATATTTATATATATCTATATATATATTCATCCATACTATACAACAATTGCTTGCAACACCCACTGTAGACACTTAAAAATGACCTAGGCCTACAAGCTCTATTTTACCACTTTCGTCCTAGCATAATTGTGACATTTAATTATGTCCTTGGTCCACTTTCCACTATTAATTAAATAATTGATTATTATTTAATTAATGCATGTCTCTTGCAATCTTCATGATTATTAAATAAATAAATTATATTTATTTATTCAATACGTCACTAAGGGTATATTATCTTCTTACAATTAAATAAATTTCTTAATTTATTTAATTTCCTTTATTCATTATGTCTTCTTGATTATTAAATAAATGAATTTTATTTATTTATTTAATGTCACTAATTCTCATAATTAAATGGATTTATTAATTTATTTAATTATTGGTCATATTCTCTAAATTAAATAATTCTGTTTAATTATTTAATTGCTAAATTTAACATTTCCCTCATTTTAAATAAATGAAATTATTTAAAATGATATCAAATTCTTAACTGTCAGTTCATTTTGGTAAATAATCTGGAAAAGATTATTTATTGTCACACAAAATCCTTATTTTGAATTAATTTAATTCAAAAAGGTAATCTTCTTCCAAAAATCAAGTAATTGGGAAAATTCTTGATTTTCCAAATTTGCTTTTTAGTCCAACTCTTATATTCTTGATTTTTCAAATCTCATAAATCAAGCAGTCTTTATCTTCTTGATTTTCAAAAATCTTTAGCTTTTTAGCTAATTGTCACATTTATTCTCGACTGCCGATTTGATTTTCTCAAATGATATCTTGACCACTCATTTAATTATTTTTCCCTAACCCTAATTAGGGATTGCCACATGAAATCTCGTCCATTGATTTTAGGATTTTTCAGCTTTCAATCTCGTATGTTTGTCCAAAATTGCGTTTTCTATAAAATGTCAATTTTGCTCACATTTCAGACTTACACACACATGACTTTGTTATTCTGACATTCATGCTTAGAATTTACTTTGCACTTAGTTTAATAAATTCAATTATTTGTCATAGTCATTTGTCATTTAAATCCTTCAAAACTTGCATAGGAAATTGTCATAGTCATTTGCTCACATACATAAATCTGAGGGCCATAATCACAATTGCTGCAAGCTAGAAGGTGTTATGGAGGTGAATCATGGAAGCTTCATGAATCAGCTGGTATAATCTTTCTATTTGTTTTATATTTCTTTGTATTCCATAGTTTCTTTGGGTTTTGTTTATTAATCTAATCTACTACCTGAAAATAACCCATCAATACACCCATAGCCATGAAAGAGCCATTGTTGGATATCACAATATATTGATTCATCAAAAAAAATATCATTCGATACTGCCAACCGCTCGACCCTTGCACTTAGCAGGGTGTTCATTTCCACCTTAATGCATGGTTAGGTGGGATTCAAAATATAGTGAGCATTTTGTTAAATAGGTGAAAGACAACTGAGAGGGGGGTGAATCAATTGTCACACAAATTCAAACTTAAAACTTTATCACTTATCAAATCTTCAACCACACTATTTTGTTATTAAATATGAGCATAAAACACAAATAATAGAAAGTAAATCAACACAATGAAGACCATATTTTTACGTGGAAAACCCAGTAAGGGAAAAAAAATGGTGAGGGTTAACTCACAATATAAAGATTATAAACTGAATACAAAGGCTCACTGCCAAGGGCTCATTTCCCAAAAGAGGACTCACTCTCCAAATACAAAGGACTCACTATCCAAATACAAAGGCTGACTGCCTACAAAGGACTCACTATCCAACAAGGAGGCTCATTGCTTACAAATAAAAAAGAGAATGAAAGATCCACCACAACAATTAAAGCACATTCATAGGATTATAGAAACCTTAAATTCACTGCCTTTAGCACACTAAAAATATTCTATCACAACTCACTCACACACACTTCTGCTCTTATGATTTGTGGCACTCTTTCATCACTTTGCATCACACTGTCATACAATTCTTCACAACTCAACTTGCTTTTATACCATTCTCAACCTTAGAAACATTTACCAAGGTCAGCTACAATACATCATTTCATAAATTCAAATTAGGTCGGTAACTCTAAATTCCCATGGTGGAAAAGGAATAAGAGTGGACCAAATAAAAACATAAAAATAATATTCTTGAATCTTCTACACGCTTCCTCAATTAAATTTTATTCTTCAAATGAAGTGTAAGCACGAGGTCGACCAAACCTAATAAAAATACAAATGATAAATGATGCACACACTGCCAACAAGAAGATGACACACGAAAAACCCAAAACGCTTTATTATGCACGAGAATACATCTCAGAATCTTTCAGATACATCCACAACAAAAAGAACAAGATTCAAACATTGAACTCATTTCACTAGTCAATCTGGGTTGTGTAGACACACATAGAAATGCTAAAATGTGGTTTCCAGATCACCAAACTCCAAACCTCTTCACTAGAGCATAGGAAATACCTTCACAAGAAATCTCCCAAATCCACATGATCTAAAACAAAGCAGTGGAGAATTGCGAAGAAAACATATTTCTCCTAGTACACAGAACACTGAATCTACCGGTTGAACACATATACTGGTGGACACAAATTTCACGTACCATCTCACCAGAAACTAAAACTCAGACTATATCATCATCAAATCATCATCAACATGCCTCCAGATATGTACAAGCATAGGATCAACATAGGAGAAATGCAGAGCACATACCAAAGCATATACTGAACACACTCAACACTCTGACTTCTCTTCTTAATTATTTTTCTCAAAATCACTTGGAAACTCATCACACGAACATATTTGCAACACCATAAAGGTATCTCCATGTACTCATAACATCTCAATAGCATCTCAACCATACATGTACAATCCACAACATACTGAATAGTGTTGACATTAATGACAAAATTAATGACAACACCACCAAACAAGCTCATACTTGCAACAATCTCCCCCTTTGTCATTGATGGAAACACATAACCTTTTCTCCCCCTTTGACATCAATGGAAAAGAACAATTTCTTTGATTACTCCCCCTTAGGAGTACACTCATACTGCAACAATGAAAATATTTTCTACCCCCCTTGCAGAGTAGACCCATCAATCAATCCAGGTAAATAAAGAATCTATGAATTCACTGGACTAATGCACCTTCATGTGCACCTAGTTAGGAGGACCAATGACCCCCAACCTCTCCCTAAGATGATCAAAAGTATCCTTTGGAAGAGCCTTAGTAAATATTTCTACAATCTTTTGCTTTGTAGTTACATATTCCAATCTGACCTCATTCTCCAACACTTTCTCTCGCAAAAAATGATACTTGATAGATATGTGCTTCATTCTTGAATGCATAATTGGATTCTTCAAAATGTTTATTGCACTTGTATTATCACAAAAAATAGAAATAGGTTCATCACATACCACACCAATGTCTTTCAGAGTTTGCTTCATCCATAAAGCTTGTGTACAACAGGATGCGACAACAATATATTTAGCCTCTGTAGTGGAAAAAGAAACTAATTCTTGCTTTTCGCTGAACCATGAAACTAGTCTTTCACCAAGAAAGAAAGCACCACCACTGGTACTCTTTCGGTCATCTAAACATCCAACCCAATCAAATTTGTATAAGAACTCAAGGTGAAATCATTACTCTTAGGATACCATAGTCCACAATCCAACGTGCCCTTAAGATATCTAAATATCCTTTTTATAGCCATAAGATGTGCTTCTCTAGGATCTGCTTGAAATCTAGCAACTAAACACACTACATACATAATGTCTAGTCTAGTAGTAGTAAGGTACAATATTCTGCCAATCATGGATCTATATTTTCTCTAATCAATCTTAGCAAATTCATCATCCTTGCTCAGTTTACATTTGGTTACCATAGGGGTACAAACTTGTTGGGTGAAAATTATGTAATCATCTTTTCGATAGATTACACAACTTGGACTTCAGCCACAGCTAGGTGAGATGTGAATCTCTCCTCTCAGAAAGGGGAGGCGCCCTTCTTACTGCTAACATAAGTGATAGTAAATCAAACAAGTAATTACAAAATGTACACGAAACTTACGGAGTGGGGGGGGGTGTGTTACATTCATCCTTCTCTCTTTTTTCAGAGAAGATGTTTACAATGCTTCACCGTTGGAAGTTCACAATTCTTAATAACCTTAAACTAACAACTAGTAGTAATACCAATATCTCTATCTCATCAAAGCGAAGTGTAGAGATACCAGAAGTGATTAATAATAAACAAATAAAGTAAAACGAGAAAGCTCACGAAGGCACAAAGTCGTTCCGTAGCTTTTTCAATGTTGGATCTATGCAAATGTACCGTTTGTCATGTTAGAAGCACAAAGTCTTCTTAGACGCAGCAATTCCTCAAATAGCATGAACGATTACAAGCACAAAGTCTTGTAGATCATCCAACAAAAGTATCAAATAGCACGAACGATTACAAGCACAAAGTCTTGTAGATCCTTCGACAAGAGTATCCAAGAGTATGAATAATTACAAGAACAAAGTCTTGTAGATCATTCAACCAGAACATGCAAGAGCATGAACAATTACAAGCACGAAGTCTTGTAGATCATTCAACCAAATGATAAACAGAAATACAAATGCAGTCTAAATAATAAATGTAACACAAAGTTTACATAAACTACTTAGAGTCCTTCAGATTCTTCAAGCTAATCACCACCAAATAAGATCAACTCACCAAAAGTATCGAATCCAACAAAAAGTTTGGCTTGCAATCCTTTTCTTTATTAATCGAATCTCATTCACAAAGCATGAACGCAAAGTTTCACAAATTTGCTTCAAAAAGGGCAGCACTTCGTTGCAAAACACTAAAGGATAATTTACAATGAAAATCCCTCACATTATATAGAAAGAGGGATGAGCAAAAGAAGGAAATAGATTGAGGAAATCAGGGAAAGTTAGGTGAGCGATTTTAGGAGATCTCACCTAACTTTGACCAAAGTCAAAGTGTAATTTGTTTTCAAAATATTACATCTTCGAGCTTGGTGTAATTACAATTTACAAAAAGACATTCGAAAATGTCGAGAAATATTTACAAGATGCATAAAAGGATGCATCAAAATGTTCAACATCGGAGATCAAGAATCTTCATGGTTCCTTGCTTTGGGCGCGGAGTCTTCATACTTCTTCTTGGTCTCCTATATGAATGCATCATCTAGGCCGACTGTGTAATCTACAAGGGTGTGAGCTCTTGTGATCGGCCTTCTGGAAAATGAATGGATTTTCTTGCACCCACGAAGATGCATCTTGAGATTATCAAGTGTCAGCCGTATATTGCAAATGATATGTATTGAGGCTCTGGGAAAAACTGTCATCCTCAACTTGCTGCATAACGGCTTCTTTGTAGATCTGGGATAGTTCACTGGATCAGAAGATGTCACCTTTAGGATCACTTGATGAAATCTGGAGAGAAACTGCAAGGATGGTGAATCAATAGACGTTAGCAGAAAAAGTAGCATTGGGAAGCGTGAAGCGAGAAACGATGTTGAGCAAGCGTGAAACGAGCAACTAGGCACAAAAAATGATGCGGGAGCGAAGAAATGGGGTCCGGAATGGAAATAGAGCAATTTTGAAGAGACTAGGTTAAAAACTGCCAAAAGTGTAAAGGTGCTAAAATTCAGCACCATTGCACAAAAAATGACTAAGTCTGGAAGAAAAGTGTAAAGGTGCTAAAATTCAGCGCCATTACATTTTTGAGATTTCAGTTTTTGATGCAGGGGCGCTAAATTTTAGCGCTCCTGCACTTTCAGAGTTAGAATTATTTTTTGACATGTTCAACATGTCAGGGCGCTAAATTTTAGCGCTTCTGCATCTGAGACATGATTTTGTAAAACAGATGTAACGGTGCATGAAAATGGCGCTAAATTTTAGCGCTTCTGCATCTGAGACATGATTTTGTAAAACAGATGTAACGGTGCATGAAAATGGTGCTTGGGGTTTGCAAATTGTTTGTCTGCATGGAGTTGCCATTGAAATTGGAGAATAAAGAGAAAGCAAGGGTAACAACTTACAAAGATGAAACACGAAAAACGCTGGAGAAGAACTTCGAATTTCCAAAACACGTGATTGCGGCTTGAGAAGAACTCGCCCAACAAGAAGAAAAGGAGAACAAAGACCATAAACAATGAAAATGGCGAAATAAAACACTTTTAAGTGAAAGAGAAAATCGAAAACCTAACTCAAGTCGAGCAATAAATTTAGGCACGAAAAGTGGCACGATTGATGAAAAATGCGAAAATCATGAAGAAACGTGCCAGGGCCAAAAAAGTCTAAGTGTCAGGAAAAAGTGTAATGGCGCTAAAATTTAGCTCTATTACATTTTTTAGAAATTCACTTTTATGCAAGGGCGCTAAAATTTAGCGCCCCTGCACTTTTCATACTTAGCCAAATTTTGGCTTCAGAGCAGGAGCACACTTTTTCAGTGCCACTACATTTTTCGTAATTTGCTAAGTACAAACAGTGAGACTTCGCGAAGGAGCTCATTTCAAAGGTCTTCGCGAGGCGAACATGGGGGAATGCTCGAATTGACTATTCGAGGCTTTGAAATGCATTTCAAGGTAGCTTGAAAACCACTTCGTTATGTGTACTTGAAACTCACAAATCCTAGGAAACAGACAAGTTTCATTAGGGGGTTATCTGTGGAACGAGCGCTGCTAGATTCAGTGATAACAGTTGGCTCCTTTTGGCGATCTTCCTTCAACCATTCTTTGAAATGAATGAAGGGACAAGAACTCCAGAATTCAAGTTCCTTTATCCATTGGGCTTGGAGTCAGGTGACAACGACGAAAAACAAATTTATGAAAACAAGACGCAAACTTATGCAAATGCACTTATTGAAAAGGGAAAAACCTACCTAATTAAAACTAGCCATTAATAAGACCTTCTCAAATGAAACCGTTCACAGGTTCAACAAAATAGTTTCCTTTCTTCAGCAGCTTGCAAGGCCTTCCATGATCATTAGCAGCTACATGTAGATGAGGTTGAAGCATTGCTTCATGAAGGAGATGAATAGGTTCAACTACCTTTGAAAATATTATGGATATATTGCTGCTCCAAAATAAATCATTGAATCCAGGCTACTCCTGTGCATCTACAAATATATCTTTAGCTGCATCCTCAAGTTTATCTTCACGCTCAGGTGCAAATGGAACCTCTGTCTTCCCATTGGCCTCCAACCAAGCAAGATGTCTTATGGGACATTCCCTTGATCAGTCAAAGATTGAATGCTTCTCACCAGTTGCTACCTCAACAATTGATTCATCAACCACGGAAACCTCATGCTGATTGGGATGATCTCCTTCATGTGACTCAAATGAAGATATGGCTGCATTTCATACCTCAATATGATGTTCACCATCTTCAGACTTGGAAAAATCTGAATAATTTATAAGAAGGTCCTCATCATGCCTTGGGGAAGTTCTTTTATGCAGCATCTGTTCAAGTTCATGATCTTGAAACACATATGCATTCTTTTCAACTTGACTGAGACCTTCATGCATTTCCATCTTTTCAGATCTCAAGAGAAGATCGTCTTCATTCACTTGAACTTCAGAAAAATGACTTTCATCCTTCTGATTTTCATCAATGGCTTTTTGAGACTGCATAAACCAGAAATGGGAGTCGCCAGCTATGTATGCTTCCTTTTCCTGGAAGAGAATAGCGAGATCACTTGGATTAGAGTTAGGATGCTTCAGTACTGCTTTTACTAATGGTACCTCAACAACAAGCCTCTTTGGAGGAGAAGATAACTTGTGTTGATTCCCAACGGCAAAATTATGAGCTAGCTGCTTTTTGAGGACAAGTAGCTCATTTACCAACCTTTGCACCATAGGATCCATCCTCGTGATGGAAGAAAATAACTCCAAAGAAGGGGTTTCTTCGGATTCATTTGATTCAATTTTTATTTGCTCAGCAAGAATGAGATCATCTTCATTTTTTTTCGCCAAAGTCTACACCATTGCAAGAGTAGTTGCAGGTGCTCTTCTCAATAGGAAACCAACCTCAGGCACTTGAGCATTTACAAAGAAACATTTCAAGTTCTCAGCTGTAGGTTGAGCAACAGTCGGAATTCTTCATGTCAACTTGTTGAAGTGAGCAATGAACTCACGCATGGGCATGTGAGATTCCTTCTTCAACTGGGTGAGCTGAGCCAACAAAGCATGAGCATCTTCAGAAGGCTTGAACCTTCCTTCAAACTTGGCTATGATAGTTTCCCAGTTTGTGATGGTACTTGGTGCCAAATGATAAAACCAATCTGCAGCAACACCTTGGAGAGTCTCCACAAACAGCCTTACAGATACATCTTCGTATTCAACACCATGAACTCCACAAGTGATGTAGAAAGCAGCAACGTGCTCGTCAGGATGTTTTCCATCACCAAAAAACTTGGGAAAGTTCTTCCGTGAGCCTTCAGGAAGAGCATGTAGGGGTAAAACTAGGCTCAATGGACCAAAAGCATTTCCCCAAGGACCTTGAGCAGCCATTTACATGTCCTTAGTGAAATCTTGAAAAACTTACAAGAAAATAAATTACAATAAAAAAGGACACAGGTATACTTCAAACGAAAGCATGAGGCTTTAGAATGTGTATCGTGTCCCTAGCGGAGTCGCCAAAAAACTGTTGGGTGAAAATTATGTAATTAGCTTTTCGATAGATTACACAACTTGGACTTCAGCCACATCTATGTGAGATGTGAATCTCTCCTCTCGAAAAGAGGAGGCGCCCTTCTTACTGCTAACAGAAGTGATAGTAAATCAAACAAGTAATTACAAAATGTACACGAAACTTACGGAGTGGGGGGCGTGTGTTACATTCATCCTTCTCTCTTTTTTCAGAGAAGATGTTTACAATGCTTCACCGTTGGAAGTTCACAATTCTTGATAACCTTAAACTAACAACTAGCAGTAATACCAATATCTCTATCTCGTCAAAGCGAAGCGTAGAGATACCAGAAGTGATTAATAATAAACAAATAAAGTAAAAGGGAAAGCTCACGAAGGCACAAAGTCGTTCCGTAGCTTTTTCAATGTTGGATCTGTGCAGATGTACCGTTTGTCACGTTAGAAGCACAAAGTCTTCTTAGACACAATTCCTCGAACAACATGAACGATTACAAGCACAAAGTCTTGTAGATCATCCAACAAAAGTATCAAATAGCACAAACGATTACAAGCACAAAGTCTTGTAGATCCTTCGACAAGAGTATCCAAGAGTATGAATAATTACAAGCACAAAGTCTTGTAGATCATTCAACCAGAACATGCAAGAGCATGAACGATTACAAGCACGAAGTCTTGTAGATCATTCAACCAAATGATAAACAGAAATACAAATGCAATCTAAATAATAAATGTAACACAAAGTTTACATAAACTACTTAGAGTCCTTCAGATTCTTCAAGCTAATCACCACCAAATAAGATCAACTCACCAAAAGTATCGAATCCAACACAAAGTTTGGCTTGCAATCCTTTTCTTTATTAATCGAATCTCATTCACAAAGCATGAACGCAAAGTTTCACAAATTTGCTTCAAAAAGGGCAGCACTTCATTGCAAAACACTAAAGGATAATTTACAATGAAAATCCCTCACATTATATAGAAAGAGGGATGAGCAAAAGAAGGAAATAGATTGAGGAAATCAGGGAAATTTAGGTGAGCGATTTTAGGAGATCTCACTTAACTTTGACCAAAGTTAAAGTGTAATTTGTTTTCAAAATATTACATCTTCGAGCTTGGTGTAATTACAATTTACAAAAAGACATTCGAAAATGTCGAGAAATATTTACAAGATGCATAAAAGGATGCATCAAAATGTTCAACATCAGAGATCAAGAATCTTCATGGTTCCTTGCTTTGGGTGCGGAGTCTTCATACTTCTTCTTGGTCTCCTGTATGAACGCATCATCTAGGTCGACTGTGTAATCTACAAGGGTGTGAGCTCTTGTGATCGGCCTTCTGGCAAATGAATGGATTTTCTTGCACCCACGAAGATGCATCTTGAGATTATCAAGTGTCAGCCGTATATTGCAAATGATATGTATTGAGGCTATGGGAAAAACTGTCATCCTCAACTTGCTGCATAACGACTTCTTTGTAGATCTGGGATAGTACACTGGATCAGAAGATGTCACCTTTAGGATCACTTGATGAAATTTGGAGAGAAACTGCAAGGATGGTGAATCAATAGACGTTAGCAGAAAAAGTAGCATTGGGAAGAGTGAAGGGAGAAACGATGTTGAGCAAGCGTGAAACGAGCAACTAGGCACGGAAAACAATGCGGGAGCGAAGAAATGGGGTCCGGAATGGAAATAGAGCAATTTTGAAGAGACTAGGTTAAAAACTGCCAAAAGTGTAAAGGTGCTAAAATTCAGCACCATTGCACAAAAAATGACTAAGTCTGGAAGAAAAGTGTAAAGGTGCTAAAATTCAGTGCCATTACATTTTTGAGATTTCAGTTTTTGATGCAGGGGCGCTAAATTTTAGCGCTCCTGCACTTTCAAAGTTAGAATTATTTTTTCACATGTTCAACATGTTAGGGCGCTAAATTTTAGCGCTTCTGCATCTGAGACATGATTTTGTAAAACAGATGTAACGGTGCATGAAAATGGCGCTTGGGGTTTGCAAATTGTTTGTCTGCATGGAGTTGCCATTGAAATTGGAGAATAAAGAGAAAGCAAGGGTAACAACTTACAAAGATGAAACATGAAAAACGCTGGAGAAGAACTTCGAATTTCCAAAACACATGATTGCGGCTTGAGAAGAACTCGCCCAACAAGAAGAAAAGGAGAACAAAGACCATAAACAATGAAAATGGCGAAATAAAACACTTTTAAGTGAAAGAGAAAATCGAAAACCTAACTCAAGTCGAGCAATAAATTTAGGCACGAAAAGTGGCATGATTGACGAAAAATGAGAAAATCATGAAGAAACGTGCCAGGGCCAAAAAAGTCTAAGTGTCAGGAAAAAGTGTAATGGTGCTAAAATTTAGCGCTATTACATTTTTTAAAAATTCACTTTTATGCAGGGGCGCTAAAATTTAGCGCCCCTGCACTTTTCATACTTAGCCAAATTTTGGCTTCAGAGCAGGAGCGCACTTTTTCAGTGCCACTGCATTTTTCGCAATTTGCTAAGTACAAACAGTGAGACTTCGCGAAGGAGCTCATTTCGAAGGTCTTCGCGAGGCGAACATGGGGGAATGCTCGAATTGACTATTCGAGGCTTTGAAATGCATTTCGAGGTAGCTTGAAAACCACTTCGTTATGCGTACTTGAAACTCACGAATCCTAGGAAACAGACAAGTTTCGTAGGGGGGTTATCCGTGGAACGAGCGCTGCTAGATTCAATGATAACAAAACTGATTTAGAATCCTCCATCCCAAACCTTTTCAACAACTCTTTTACATACTTGGATTGTGAAATAAATATCCCTTTGTTAGTTTGATTCACTTGTAGACCAAGGAAGAAATTTAATTCACCAATCATAGACATCTCAAATTATTTCTGCATTTCTCCAACAAACTTTTTACACATGCCTTCATTTCCTCCAAAAAAAATTCCATTGACATAAACAACTACAATCAACAATTTATTACCTCGCACTTTGAAGTAGAGGCTGCTATCAGTAGAACCTTTGTTGAATCCTTGCTTTGTCAGATATCTATCAAGTCTTGCATACCAAGCTCTAGGAGCTTGCTTTAATCCATACAATTCTTTCTTCAATTTACAAACCATGTCCAACTTGTCAGACAACTGAAACCCTTCAGGTTGCTCCATATATACTTCTTCCTCCAACTGACTATTCAGAAAATATGACTTAACATCCATTTGATATACCTTGAAGTCCTTGTGTGTAGAAAATTCCAAAAACATTTTGATAGCTTCCATTTGGGTTATAGGGGAAAATGTTTCCTCAAAATATATGCCTTCAACTTGTTAGTATCCTTTGCATACCAATCTTGCCTTATTCCTTACTACTTCTCCATTTTCATTTAGTTTTTTTTTGAATACCCATTTCAAACCAATCACATTTTTGTTCATAGGCCTAAGGACTAGTTCCCATGTCTGATTCTTCTTTATCTGTTGCAATTCCTCTTTCATAACTCTCATCCAACATTCATCTTCACATGCTTCCTTTACAAATTTCGGTTTTGTTTTAGAGAGTAAACAAAAATGTACCTCAGCTGCAACTTTGCTTCTTTTCTTTACTCCTTCACTCTTGTCTCCAATTATCTGATCTTCCAGATGATTCTTCTGTACATATTTAGGAGTCCTAATAATAGGTTCCGATTCATTCTCTTCTTCTTCTTCCACTTCTTCTTCTTCTTTCTCTTCTTCCTCTCCCTTCTCCTGATTTTCTTCAAGTATATGTTCGCAGATAGGATCATTAGGTTCAACTTCACTTATCTCAATAGGTCTATGTATGTCTTCATCAACTTTCATATTAGCACCCTCAATAATCTTCCTTAATATTTTGTTAAAGAATCTGTATGCCTTTCTAGTGGTAGAGTAACCAAGAAATATTCCTTCATCACATCTAGCATCAAACTTTCCAAACTTTTCATCATCTCTTTTGATATAGAATCTGCTTCCAATTACCTTAAAATATTTCACAGTAGGAATCTTACCAGTCCATAAATCAAAAGGTGTCTCTGTGTTGCTGTGTCTGATCTGAACTCTATTAAGAACATAAACCGCAATATGTATTGCTTCTCTCCAATATACATCTGGTACATTAGATTCTTTCATCATAGTTCTAGTAGCTTCTTGTACTATCCTCTTTTTCCTTTCAACTACTCCATTTTGTTGAGGGGTTATAAGAGTAGAATACTGTCTTTTTATGCCATGCATCTCACAGATTGCATTAAATTCACCATAAGTGAATTCATCACCTCTATCCGATCTTAAACATTTTATTTTCAAATTTACTTCATTCTCCACTCTTGATTTGAATACCTTAAACCTATCTATGGCCTGATTCTTTTCTCTGAGAAAAGCAACCCATGTCATCCGAGTGTAATCATCAATAAGCAACATGAAATATCTATCACCATTCAGGGTTCTAGTCTTAGTCGAACCACAAAGATCAGTATGTACCAACTCTAGCATGTCGGTAGGAGAATATTCTTTTCCTTTAAAGCTACATCTTGTCTAATTCCCCAATTGACAACTTCTATAGATAGAATTAGTAGGTCTTGTGATTCTAGGCAATCCTTGAACTATTTCCTTTTTACTGATCTTGACCAAGTTATCAAAGTTCACATGTCCCATTCTTCGATGCCATAACCAACTTTCACTGATCTAAGATACAAGAAAATGACCATCAACTCCTTTCAACTGATAGATGTTTCCATGATTTCTTCTTCCAGTAGCAATCATATCTCATTTCCTGATGCTTTTATGATTTCACAAGTATTGTTCTAAAACACAAGCTTAGAGGCCATTGCTACACATTTAACCAACACTCAAAATATTATGCCTCAAACCCTTCACATAATATACATCATCAGTGCTATGCACTCCATCAAAACTAATTGAACCTTTACCACAAATATTAGCTCCTGAATCATCACCAAACATGACTAAACCGCCATCATATTTTTCAAGTTTAGTGAACTTACTCTTATCTCCAGTTATGTGATTTAAACATCCACTTTCAATTACCCAGTAGTCTTCATCCTGTCTTGCATGAAATGCAGTAACCAGAGTACCTTCCATCCTATTCTTCTTAACTTTTGGAGCCCTTTTGCTTACAAACTTTCCAAGGTTAGTGGATACAAATCTATTTTCCAAAGCTAAGAATAAGCATTCACTATCATCAACCTCATTTTCAGATTCATCATCAGAAATACCCGCCTCTTCCTTAACATAGTACAACTTCTTAGACTTCTTATCCTTCCTATCCTTATCCTTATAATCCTTTTTCTTTTTATGTGCATCTCTATTCAAAAATATTGAAGCATAATGACCAATATTACCACAACTAAATCATTTAAAGGGTAACATACCTTTATACTTTTTGGTACCTTTCTTTAGCTTCCTGGTGAAGTTAGCTTCCAACTCATCAACATCATCACTATTTGGTTCAATCTTCATTGCCTTAAATTCCATTTCTATCTTTTCTTCTATCTTGTCATCTTTCTGAAACTTTCTCAATTCAAATGATTGCAAGGTGTTGAACAAGTGTTCCAAGGTGTACTTCTTAGGGTCATACATTTCTTCAATTACTAAGATCTTGTTGTAGTAGTCTAGTAGGGTGATTAGGATCTTCTCTGTTATGTCTTCATCTGCTAGCTTTCCTCCTTGATCTCTAACCTCATTTGCAATCTATTCAACCTTGTGAAAGAAACTTGTAAATTCTTCACCATCTTCCATTTTTTAGGTTCACAAATCTATGCTTTGTTGCCAGTCTCTTTGTCAATTTCACTTTTTCGTTCCCTTCATACATATCATCTAGCTTCTTCCAGACATCATATGCAGTATCCAAAGATTTAACCTTAATTCACTCATTTTTAGATAAACCAGTACAAATCGCATACTTCACCCTCTCATTTTCTTCATAAGCAAAGATCTCATCCTCAGTATTAACACCACCAGACAGAAGTGTATACTTATTCTCAACAACCCTCTAGGTCTTGAAACCAAGAGAGATAATATATCCTCTCATCTATCCCTTCCAATCTTTGTAGTCAGTTCCATCAAACATAGGAATCAACAACTTTTGTGCCATTTGATCTTACTTAAGCAATTAAGCTCTTCAACAAGGAACCAGAGCTGTGATACCAATTGTTAAACAGGCGTAAGACAACCAAGAGGGGGCGTGAATCAGTTATCACACAAATTCAAACTTAAAAATTTATCACTTTCAAATCTTCAACCACACTATTTTGTTATTAAATATGAGCATGAAACATAGATAAAAGGAAGTAAATCAACACAATGAACACCATATTTTTACGTGGAAAACCCAATAAGGGAAAAAACACGGTGAGGGTTAAATCACAATATAAAGATTATAAACTGAATAAAAAGGCTCACTACCCAAAAGAGGACTCACTGTCCAAATACAAAGGCTCATTGCCTACAAAGGACTCATTGTCCAACAAGGAGGCTCACTACCTACATATACAAAAGAGAGCAAAAGACCCACCACAACAATTAAAGTACATTCACAAGATTACAAAAACCTTAAATTCGCTACCTTTAGCACATTGAAAAATCTGTTATCACAACTCACTCACACACACTTCTGCTCTTATTATTTGTGGCACACTTTTGTCACTTTGCATCACACTGTCATACAATTCTTCACAACTCGCCTTGCTTTTATATCATTCTCAACCTTAGAAACATTTACCAAGGTCAACCACAATACATTGTTTCATAAATTCAAATTAGGTCAGCAACTCTAAATTCCCGCGGTGGAAAAGGAATAGGAGTGGACCAAATAAAAACATAAAAATAATATTCTTGAATCTTCTATATGCTTCCTCAATTAAATTTTATTCTTCGAATGAAGTTTAAACACTAGGTCAACCAAACCTAATGAAAACAAAAATTATCAATGATGCACACACTTCCAACAAGAAGATGGCATGCAAATGACCCAACACACTTCATTATGCATGAGAATACATCTCAGAATCTTCCAGATACATCTGCAACAAAAATAACAAACTTCAAACATTGAACTTCTTTCACCAGTCAATTTGGGTTGTGTAGACACACATAGAAATGCTAAAACATGATTTCTGGATCACCAAACTCCAAACCTCTTCACCAAAGCATAGGAAAGACCTTCACAAGAAATCTCCCAGATCCGCATGATCTAAAACAAAGCAGGGGAGAACTGTAGAGCAAACATATTTCTCCCAGTCCACTGTACACTAACTTTTTTGGTTGAACACATATACCGGTGGACACAACTTTCACGTACCATCTCACTAGAAATTGAAACTTAGACTATATCATCATTCGACCATCATCAACATGTCCTCAGATTTGCACAGGCATAGGATCAACATATGAGAAATGTGGAGCACGTACCAGAGCACATACTGAACACACTCAACACTCTGAGTTCTCTTCTTAATTAATTTTCTCAAAAGCACTTGGAAACTCATCACACCAACATATCTGTAACACCATAAAGGTAGCTCCATGTACTCACAACATCTCAACAACATCTCATACATACATGTACAATCTACAACATACTAAACAATGTTGACATCAATGACAACATTAATGACAACACCACTAGACAAGCTCATACTTGCAACACATCTTGCTCAAATGATATACATAGACAGTATGTTCCCTTCAGCTAGTTGCCTACATGGTGACCATATACATGCAAGATGAAAGCACAAATTAACACAGGTTGAATGATTGGCCATGAAAATGGTGATTTAATATCATACGAGCATTAAGATCCCATCATGGATATGGAAAACCCGTCCTCCTATAGAGGGTTAAGTAATAAAATAAAATCATAGAGCCTTCAAGGCTGCTCGACCCACATGGGCTTCATATGGAATGACATGGTTGATCGACAGAGAAAACAAATAACCCAAAATATGGAACATGCTCGATAAGGAAACACAATACAGAGATATAAAAAATCATTTTACAAGATAGAAAACTTATTCAAAAATGAGAGGAACAAACTAGGCTAGTTCAAATACCTCAAACAATACTGCTTGGGTGATTTTTCCTTTGGAAGTGCTATCGTTCCTCCAAATCCATGATTTCCTTCTCTTCTATTTGCTTTTTCCTTGATTTTCTTGCTTTTTACTGAATTCTTCTTGATTCTCCGACTCAAATGATCCTTGATAATTTTGGAGAGTTAGCGGGTCTTAATTTATTGCCTCCATTTCATTAGTTGGTCACCCACTCCTCCATTTCCTCTACCTTTGACTGAAGCTTTTTTTCCATATGAGGGAATCGACCTCCATCCATTATGAGTGGGAGTTACAAATGTTAATTTCCCATGATCCATTATTCTCTTTGAAGAGTGGAATTAAGTTTGAGGAAAAATCATTCACATACATATATGTATATATATATATAAATATATATACATACAAATACATATTTATTCACATTTTTGTCTACACAAAATAAGTTTTTCCTTGTGAGATTATATGTATATGCAATCACTTTCATAGTTGTCTATTCAAATTGTATTTCAATTTCATTTGAATGCACAATAAAATGCAATTACTTTTCATACAAGATGGTTTGAATTTCTTATTCCATTTTATTGAATATAAATTTCAAAATGAACAAGATAAGATGAGAACACAATAATTTGTTCTTTCCACTAATTATCGTTCTCACACCAAGTACAAATGCAATTTTTCAATATTTCAAAACATATGTAGATGTCATATTCTATTGTGGTGTGTGATATTCTATATTTTATTCCTACTTATCATGGTCATTTGGCTAAGCGTGCCTACCTCAATCAAGTTATCGTCCTTCAACCCATTCTTGTACACACATTCTTACACTTGTCCACTTATTAGTAACCTTTAACCGATAATCTCATGAATAATTTTATTAAATTACAAAATTGCATAATATTCATTTTCAATTTCGTTAATTGCACTTTATCAATTTCCATAAATAAAATGATAAAATTCTATTTTCCAAATATTTTGATTTTCCTCAAATTTTAAAATGTAAAAATAAAATCGAGATATGACAATGCACCATTTAATGCAAGTTAGGAGGTCATTGGAGGGAACCATTAAAAGGTATTTTTGTTGCTCATTTCATTATTTACCTTGAAACTCTCATGTGTTTGAGCTCTAAAATCTCCCAAGTGTTACACCAAATTTCATAGTTACTGAGTTACTTTGACCTTCATGGGTAAATATGACAATAAATGTAAATGGTGACTTTAATATGTTTATAAGAAGAAAGAAATATTGAAATATGCATTAAGATGATAATTTTTTAAATGAATGAATATGTTTTATATTGTAATGTGAATATTTTGATGCTTTGTTGATGCAAATATTTGATGATGTAAATGGATTTAATGTGAACAACTAACTACCTATTCAATGTATTAAGCTGGATGTAGGAACATGTTCAAGCCCTTAGGTACATGAGGGGGAGTATCACTTAGGAGAGGAGGTTAGTATAGTAACCCTTAATAAGCCTAAATGAGCCTACACACACTCACTTCTAGTTTGGTTAAGTCAAGTCATTAGTTGGGGAAATTGTAAGTCACCTTTTAGTCTTGTTGTGGATGAACAAGAAGAAGTTATGCTCTTGGTTGTGAATGGTCTTGATTAGGGTTATATGATTGAGTCTCTTTGATATGTTTGAGTTATTCTTTGTGTATTTACTAATCTATATATATATATATATATGTAATAAATATATACATGTGTGTGTAGAAATGATAACCCATGCATGAGTACACAACACATGCATAGGGAAATCAAATAGATATATGCCACACATATAGGTATGTTTACATTCGATATATATATATATATATATATATATATATCGAATGTAAACATACCTATATGTGTGGCATATATCTATTTGATTTCCCTATGCATGTGTTGTGTACTCATGCATGGGTTATCATTTCTCATGTATATATTTATTACACACACATATATATATATATAGATTAGTAAATACACAAAGAATAACTCAAACATATCAAAGAGACTCAATCATATAACCCTAATCAAGA
>VDFB02242007.1:55431-116290 GCA_007258455.2 Sequoia sempervirens
ATACATATACATATATATATACATATACATATATATATATGTATATGTATATATATATATATATATGTACATATATACATATACATATACATATATATATATATATATGTATATATGTATATATATGTATATATGTATATATAGATATATATTGATATGAGGATGCGATTATGTGTTTAATTATGGTGACAATATGCACACACACATGTGTATATGTATATATACATATGCATCAATATGCAAAATATAAAAATATGTGTATGTGTATTCAAATACCAAATAATATATTTTGTAAACTTATAAGTTGAGATATATCTCTATATATACATATAAATATAAACATATTATTGTTGGAAATAAGTTGCCATTCAATTGCAAATCCTAAACATTAATTATTTCATGTATCTCCTAGATTCTTGGAATGTGTTCAACAACACTAAGATTAGGATGAGATTAATTATTTGGATGAAATAAATCATGAAATTGACATTTGTAGTTATTCCTAAATAATAGGAGATGTGGGTGCACACATCGTGGGTGAAACTCACCTTGTGTCCAGTTAACTATAAATAACAGTTAACACTTTGAATGCATGTAAAGATCCTAGGAGTTAGGATTTGATGTTTGCATGCTTGAAGTTCAGTTTAGTTTAGTTTAGTTTAGTTATTTCAGTTAGCATGCAAGTGCATGTTTGCATGTTGGTTATTTTGAGTTGCATGTAGTTAGCTTCAGTTAACTTGTAATGCATGGCTAATAACATTGAGTTGTATGACAGATAATAGGGACTACCTCCAGTTAACAAGGGATGACCATTCTTTGGGAATGGTGTTGAGTAAATGTTTCAGTTAACTAGAAATCACTTGGAGCCAACTTGGGCGCCCAAGATGCTTTCTTGGAATTAACTCTAATGCATGATAAGATATTTTGAAGGCTCTGTTAAGTGGGACCCTCTTTTGGGCGCCATCTTTGAGGAAGAGCTTTGTAATTATCACCGAAGTGAAGGATGAGTTGTAGCTTTAGTTTGGGATGCCCAAATGGGTAAAGCACATGTTCTAAGCTTTGGTATTCATGGTATAACTCAACTTGAAGGAATATGGCATACCTTTTCAAGGGCTTGAGCTTGTGCATTGTAATTATCACCATTTGGAGATTACAAGGTTGCATATTGTCTCTATATCTCATTAAAGTTGAATAGAGTTATTGTAATTGTTATTGTAGGTGTGAAGAAGATTGGTAAAGATAGAAGAAGCATTCTCAAGCAAGAATTGGAGCTATTGTAATTTAGAGTTTGAATAATAGAATAATTCTTGGTGGAGTTTTTTCTCGAAAGGGTTTCTCCACGGTATATCTTGTGTGATCCTTCTATTATCCTGTCTAGTTCTTCTTAATATTTCTCTCTACATTCTACAACAGTAAAATGGATTAATCAAGATAATCACCCACAAAGAATATATGTAACAAAGAAAAGACTTACTTAGATCAGCAATATTAAAGTTTTACAAAGCATTAAGCTAAGAAAACACCTCATTTTTCAACAATTATGTTATATATATATTATATATGCTAATATTTTCAATAGTGCTGAATTGATTAATAAGCACACAACATATAAAACACTACATAAACTATGAATATAGTGCAACATATACCAATAGTATATAGCATAGAAATAAAGGAACAAGGCTTAAGTAAGAAGTTGCTCATAAACATTAGGAAGCATATCAAGTATTTAAAATGTTGAGTAATGTGAAACATAGGTTGTGATTGGACAAACCAATATGAGAGCTAAATCTGCATAAGACTAAGTCAAAGCATGAAGGAAAAGAGGATATGCAACGTACAGGAAACATAGACCTTGTCTTTAGTAAATAGCAACCCAAAAGATAAGGCACGTGATGTTTCAGTGGCACCAAATTATGAATAGTTTGAACCATTTGGAAGTCAAATCTACAATATGAATTCTAGCCTATGAAGTAAATTGAAATATGTGAAATGGTCAATGAGAAGCTGGCCAAATTGAGTCGACCTGTAGAAGACATTAATCTTGCATTTCTGATTGTTATTTTTGCTATCCATTTGAATGGGTGAATCATTCTTCAATGTGAAATCTAGCTATGCATGTGTTTATTGTGCAATATTTTTAGCTACCACCTTTTCTTCTTCTTGTTGAGTTGAACCTTTTGTATTGAGAAGTGACATCTTTGATAGCCTATTTTTATCTTACAACTGCTCACATTTGTGTATAAATAGAAGTGATTTCTCCCTAATTTGGGACACATTATGCACACTTGATGCTTATTTTCTAAGTTATTCTAATTTTCTGAGTTTGAGAGTTTTTGAGAGGTTCTTGAGAGTTTGTGAGAGGTTTTGGGAGTAAGTTTTTGGTGAGTAGAAGTGAGATAGTTGAGAATTGCTTGTTGATTTTGGGAAGGCTGAGTTAGGAATCCAGTTTGATTGATTGGAGCTTTGCAAAATGGGCATGCTGATTTATACTCTATTATACATTTTATGATTTGAAAATATTATACGTCTTTAGTTTCCTTGTTGAAAAATATGCTTAGTTGTATATTATGGAATGGTTATTTTCTTCTTTACGTGAAAGTGAAAGATTCTTGATGAGTCTAGTTGTTGATATATGCATATAATCTATATAATAGATTATGAGTGTTTAAGTTGTTAGCTTATAAAGCTAAGTAAACATTTGTGGACAATAAGTTTAGAAATACAATGAGGAAGGTGACATGATAGAAATGCCATCTTATTTAGGTTGTGATCTTAAGAAAAACTTGATTGAAAATCTTATTTGATTGATTACTTATTCCTCCTAGAAAGTATAACAAGAATCTTGACTCAGGTTAGGGCACAAACTTAGTGGTTATATCATTATTCAACAATATGGTTGATAAAATGTATTTATGGTTATGTTATTTTTTCTTATTTTCTTGAGAGTCTTTTCCTAATCATGAAACTCTATAAGGGGACTCACATTTCAATAACCTAAAATCATGTTGTGATAGGAACTATGGGTGTAGATGCACCAACCCATTGCAATTTGATAATTTCCTAAGATATTATACAAATTTAGTGAATATTGTGAACACATGAATACTTAATATAGAATTCTTATGATTTATTTGTGTTCACTTTGATCGTTACATTATTTTGATGGAAACCCTAGGTTAGAAATAACCTATTTGATAGGGTTGTTATTTAATTACTAATTGAAGCAAATAGGTTGAAAATAACCTATATGATCCGATTGATCATTTTATTATTGATTATACTTTTAAATAGAGTCGATTTATTGATGAGTTTGTACTTTTATATGGATTCATTTAATAATAGAAACATCCTTTTTGATCGAGGTCATTTATTGTTGAGATCATCCCTCTGAGATGAGGTCATTATTGATGAGATTATACTTTTGAAGATAACCATTTATTATTGAGATATGCTATTATATATGAAGTTATTTATTATGAAGTTATATGTAAAGTTGAGTCATAAAGAGTTCATAAGTTATTCTTGGGGTTAGATAATCCAATGGAGGGGATAGCCTACATGTGTGAATTACTTTAGTAGAAATTCCATAGTAACCATGAAATGAAAATAGGTTATTACTAGGGTTAGGATAATCCAATGAAGGGGATAGCCTATGTATAGGATATGCATGATCTATACAAATTGAGCTAGGAAAGTGGGTGAGTGTGTGACATACATTTCAAATTAGGTGTGATGAATACTTTGGCAAAAGTAGTGTAAGTTGCTACTATTTACACTATCAATTCACTGTGATTTGGGTTTACATACTAGGTAGATAATGTCATATTAAATTGTAGCCACTGTGTGAAAAATCTAGATATGTAGGACACAACCCCAAGCTTATGGATGGTATTTTTTTATAATGGGGTTACCAAACCAATCTCTTCGTCAAAGGGAGGGCCATCTTACTAGTTAGGTAGATGTGTGGGGGACCACGTTAAGTCCATGGTTGTTAGAAAAGTGCTTGAGTGATGCTTCTCCTCATCAGTTGGCGACCAAGATTTGGATGGGGACTAACTAGACCATTTGTATACCTAGTGCCAGTAAGCTCATGGAAGTGATGTAAGTATTTATGTATCCATTTCTATGGAGAGTTGTAAAAGTGAGATGCTATCGTGAGATTATGTTATATGAAATCAATACTTTGGAAAGTTGTAATAATTTGTTATAATGCAATTGGAAAGTTTGAAATGATGTTTATTTCAAATTTGTATATTATTCTTATTTATGAAAAGAAAAAATGTATTGCTAAGTGTTGGCAACATAGATTATTTACTTGAGGTTAAAAACATGGTAAAATTATTGGGTAGAACAATGGGCATGTCACACATGGTATCAGAGATACCAGGTTCAACTCTAGAACCTATAAGCTCATTATGTAAGTGATGTATAAACCCTATTAGAAGATAATGGTCAAAAAGCTCTTACACCAAGATGGCAAGAGGGAAAGAACAAAGGGGAAACAAAAAGAAAGTTAAGATACCTAAAAAAATACTTGTTTAATTTTGGGACTAGGAAAGAGTCATCCCTGGAGTTGAAAACTCCTAAACTGACAAATCATTAAGATACACCTTTGGATTGCGAAAGATTATGAAACCAGGTTTGGTAGTAAGGTTTTGGAGGATTACTAATGAGAACCCTCGCCATTGAAATAATTTAAATGAATATGAGGGATATAAAGAATTGAAGTAATTCCCCTTATTGATAGTAACTTTTAGATGCGAAGAGTCAAGGATTTTGGATTTAGTAAGGCTACTATGAGGCTATAAGTATGCTTTATGAAAAGGAACTAATCGATAACATAAATTGAAAAACTAAGTCGGAGAGGAAAGTCAACATTTTTTGAATTAGAAACAACTATAGAGGTATCCAAAGAGGTTGGATAACCCTTGACCAACCTAATTTAGTACAAGGTTAAAAATCATTCAAAGATAACCAAAATCAAGAGTGAAGGATTAATACCTTAGAATGAAGGTTAGAGACCATAATGGTCAAGAAAATAAGCAACCCATGAAGATGAAATCCAACATGATTCCACCAAATGGAATAGGCAAGGTCAAATTAGAGTTCTAATTAAAATGGGGAAAAAGAAACCGAACAACTTGAGAGTGTTTAAGGTTATGAGAAAATGAGATTACCTAGGAATGGGACAAAAACACTTAGAAAGATGAATGCAAGTTAGAAACTTGAAAAGTAAATCGGATTAGTCTGACAAAGGCTTGGTTAGAACATAGTTTGTTTGAAAGTTCATATTGATCTCACCTAGTAGTCAATGAAAGTAAACTTATGTTTGGATGTTCCAAAAGTAAATTAGATATGAAGGGCTCAATTATGTTGTCAAATTGAAAGAATAATTTGGAAACAATGCAATAAGGAGAAGAAAAATTTTCATGAGGGATCCACATGCACACTTATTTGACACATAAAAAAAAGAGGCCTTGCAGATGTAGGAAATTATTCTTCTATGGTTAAAAAGGTTATTAGTATACATGGAAAAGAGAATAGGAATGAAATACTAGAGTATCTCTTATCTTGTAAAATTGTTGTTTATTCATTATATCTCGCTATTGGGGATCCAATTGTTAAATCTAAGAGATTAGAAGACAATGATGAATCCAATTTTGGAAACAAAAAAAGTATAAGGTATACCATGGAGGGTAAGAAAGGAAATCAAAAGTCAATCAAAATCAAACAAGGAATGTTAAAAACCAATTAAATCAATTTGGGGAGAGAAAATGTTTTCTAAAAGTTCAACTTTAAGATAATCTAATATTGTGGAGAGATTAAGGGGGGGAAGAAGGAGAGTAGATAGACTTAGAATAGTACCCCTTACGACAAAATTTAATGATGTATTTTCAATTTGAAAGAACTTTTGACTTCTTTGTAGGTCATGAATCAACTGAAAGTATTAAACTCCATGACCACAAGAAGTAGAGAGATTGGAAATATCAAGAGAAAGGTATTGAAAAGGGTCAAAAGCTTTTGAATTTTAAAAGAGGAATATTTTCAACACAATTTTATTCATTTTTTTTGGAAGATCAATTTGTTATTATAAAAGATGTTTTGGAAAAGGATAGGCAGTATGCTAATCATGTAAGGAAAGATTATCGCCCATGGAATTAGAAAGGGAGGAATTATATACTCATGATCTTGAGTTATTAAAGAACTTGCATGCTTGGTAACTAGGTATGTAATAATGGCTGACATCTTTTAGAAAACAATAACAAGTCAACATGATTAAATGAGAATTGTTACTCAAATTAGTATAAATGCTCATTGGAAAAAATAAATTTAATTAGATTACAACTTTGGAAATGAGCCAAGGATGAAAGAAATACAAGATATGGATGTCCTAAGAGGAAAGAGTTAAGCTCTACCATCAATATTTAAATAATATATTTTGAGAACCAAATGTACCATAAGTCCAGAGGTTTCAGTTAGTCGGGTTGGACTATTATGAATTAGAGAAGGAACCTATGTACCCAATTTTGTGAGATTAAAAGAATGAATGAGGTAAATGGATGTTATATTTAGGATACACATGAATGACAAAATTATTTGATGAATGGGAAACCACTATAATCTAGAAAGGGATAGAGTAAGATGTTGCAAGGTATGTAGCAAGTTGTCTAGTATGCTAGAGGATGTCATCATCAATGGGACTTGTACACTCTCATAAAATTCTAGACGAGAAGTGGTACTGGATCATTGGAATAGTTTTGGTATTTCTATGTTGATGGAACTGACATAATGTGATAGTGAATGAACTCACCATGGAAACTAATTTTGATTAGGAAATTTGATTTATAAGATATCGGTCCTAAATAACATATTGTGTAAAGTAGTTGCTTAATGTTCTTGAGAGGTTATCTTAGATGGGAACAAGTAAGTAATGATAAGGTTTTGTGGAAACTATGATCACCTTGATTGGAAAATTCAATTGAATGAATGCTCAAATTATTACTTTAAGTTAGCTAGTTAGGCAAAAGGAATAAACCAAATCTTGGAGGATTTGTTGAAAACTATATTATAATAAAACTTCTATCATTAAAGTTTGGTCCATTATATGGAAAGAAGGGGTTGAATCTCTATAAAGCTGAGATAAGCTAAGAAATAGGATTAACCTAGACTAGAAAGATTGTCTTAATGGAATAATAGATCGAAAAGATCAAGGAAAAAACTTTGTTTATACAAAGCTTAATATATGAAGCAATATTATTATGCTTAAGGTAAATGGTTGTGTTAATGATGGATAGTCTTGGATTTTGAGTTGTTTGATGGTGTAATACCAAAGGGAAGTATGAGACCCACGATGTAGTGTGTAATGCACCGACATTCCTTTTCCTATTTGGCTTACACTAAGGATAATTATATTAGCCAATGAGAGCGTATTTATCCAATCACTGTGGTATAGGAGTCATGTAGGATATAGTCACTATTGTACTTAAGATATACATAATATTTAATATAATTTTGATGTGTAGTTCCTTGAAGAGAAGGTACGCATGAAGTACACAAGTTCTTACCGTACATTAGCACAGTCACTTAGAGCAAGGTCCAGGAAGGATGAAAATGCAAGGGGTCATGCTATGAGGGAAGATTAGTGGAAAATATACTTAATTTCTACATGTATTGGAAATTAGAAAGTAAAACCTTATTTGACTTTATATATATGTTTAGTAATTTAAATCACTGGAGATGATGATTCACAAGGGAGGAAGTATGTTACACCCTGTTTCATAGTTACCAAGTTACTTTCACCTTCATGAGTAAATATGATGATGCATACAAATTGTGACTTTAATATGTTTATAAGAAGAAAGAAATACCAAAATATGCATTAAGATGATAATATTTTAAAGGAATGAATTGTTTTATATTGCAATGTGAATATTTTGATGCTTTTATGATGCACATGGATATAATGTGAACAACTAACTACCTGTGCAATGTATTAAGTTGGATGCAAGAACATGTTCAAGCCCTCAGGTACATGAGGGGAGTATTACTTAAGAGAGGAGCTTGGTATGGTAATCCTTAATAATCCAAACTGAGCCTACACACACTCACTTCTAGTTTGATTAAGTTGAGTCATTAGTTGGGGAAATGGTAAGTCATATTTTAGTCTTGTTGTGCATGAATAAGAAGAGGTCATGCTCTTTGTTGTGAATACTCTTGATTAGGGTTATATGATTGAGTCTCCTTGATATGTGTGAGTTCTTCTTTGTGTATTTACTAATTGATATATATATATATATAATGAATATATATATATACATATGCGTGTGTAAAAATGATAACCCATGCACAAGTACATCACATGCATAGGGAAATCAAATGGACATATTCCACACATATAGGTATGTATACATTTGATATATATATATATATATATATCGATATGAGGATGTGATTATATGTGTTTAATTATGGAGACAATTATATATATTATATATATGTATATGTATATATATACATGCATCAACATGTAAAATATGAAGTTATGTGTATGTGTATTCGAATACCGAATAATGCATTTTGTAAACTTATAAGTTGAGATATATGTATATATACATATATACATATTATGTTAAATATATATTATGTTAAATATATATTATATTAAATATATTTTAATGTTTTCAATAGTGCTAAATTGATTAATAAGTGCTATTAGCATATAAAACACTACATAAAATATGAATATAGCACAAGATATACCAATGGTATATAGCACAGAAATAAAGGAACACCGCTCAAGTAAGAGGTTGCACATAAACATTAGGTAGTGTATCAAGTATTTAAAATGTTGAGGAATGTGAAACATAGGCTGCACTTGGAATCAAAGCAAACCAATATGTGAGAGTTAAATTTTCCTAAGACTAAGTCAAATCATGAAGGAAAAGAGGATATGCAATGTACATGAAACATAGATTTGGTCTCTAGCAAATAGCAACCCAAAAGATAGGGCACATGATGTTTTGGTGGCACCAACTTATGAATAGTTGGAACCATTTAGAAGTCTAATCTACAATATGAATTCTAGCCTATGAAGAAAATTGAAATATGTGAAATGTTCAATGAGAAGTTGGCCAAATTGAGTCGACCTGTAGAAGACATTAACCTTGCATTTCTGATTGTTATTCTTGTTGTCCATTTGAATGGGTGGCTCATTCTTCATTGTGAAATTTGGTTGTGCATGTGTTTACTATGCAATATTTTTAGCTACCACCTTTTCTTCTTCTTGTTGAGTCAAACCTTTTGGATTGAGAAGTGTCATCTTTGATAGCTTGTTTTTATCCTGCAACTACTCACATTTGTGTATAAATAGAAGTGCTTTCTCCCTCATTTGGGATGCATTATGCACACTTGATGCTTATTTTCTGAGTTGTTATCCTAATTTTCTAAGTTTGAGAGTTTGTGCGAAGTTCTTGAGTGTTTGTTAGAGGTTTTGGGAGTAAGTTTTTGGTGAGTGGAATAGAGATAGTTGAGAATTGCTTGCTGATTTTGGGAAGGCTGAGCTAGGAATACAATTTGATTGATTGGAGCTTTGCACAATAGGCATGCTAATTTCTACTCTATTATGCATTTTATGATTTGAAAAGATTATACGTCTTTGGTTTCCTTGATGAAAAATATGTTTAGTTGTATATTACAGAATGGTTATTTTCTTCTTTATGTGAAAGTGAAATATTCTTGATGAGTCTAGTTGTTAACAAGCCTCGTCATAAGATATATGTATATACTCTATATAATAGATTATGAGTGTTTAAGTTGTTAGCTTATAAGGCTAAGTAAGCCTTTGTGGACATCAAGGTTAGAAATACAATGGGGAAGGTGGCATGATAGAAATTTCATCCTAGTTAGGTTGAGATGTTAAGAAAACCTTGATTGAAAATATTTCTTGATTGATTACTTATTCCTCCTAGAAAGTAGGAAGAGAATCTTGACTCTTGGGTTAGGGTACAAACTTAGTGGTTACATCGTTATTCAATAATTTGGTTGATAAAATGTATTTATGGTTATGCTAATTTTTCTTATTTTCTTGAAAGTCTTTTCCTAATCACGAAACTCTATAAGGGGACTCACATTTTGGTAACCCAAAACCGAGTTGTGAGAGGAAATATGGGTGTAGATGCACCAACCCCTCACAATTTGACAATTTCCTTAGATATTATACAAATTTAGTGAAGATTGTGAACACATGAATATTGAATATATAAGTCTTATGATTTATTTGTGATCACTTTGATCATTACATTATTTTGATGGAAACCATAGGCTAGAAATAAGCTATTTGATAGGGTTGTTATTTAATTACTGATTGAAGCAAATAGGTTTAAAATAACATATATATGATCCGATTGATCATTTTATTATTGATTAACTTTCAAATAGAGTTAATTTATTGATGAGTTTGTACTTTTATATGGATTCATTTAATGATAGAAATATCCTTTTTGATTGAGGTCATTTATTGTTGAAATCATGCCTTTGAGCTGATGTCAGTATTGATGAGATTATACTTTTGAAGAGAACCATTTATTATTGAGATATACTTTAGTATATGAAGTTATATGTAAAGTTGAGTCATAAAAAGTTCATAGGTTATTACTGGGGTTAGATAATCCAATGGAGGGGATAACCTTTGCATGTGAATTACTTTAGTAGAAATGTCATAATAACCATGAAATGAAAATATGTTATTCTTGGGGTTATGATAATCCAATGAAGGGGATAGCCTATGCATAGGATATGAATGGTTAGTACAAATAAATCTAGTAAGGTGGGTGACCATGTCACATCCATTTTGAATTAGGGGTGATGAATACTATGGCCAAAGTTGTGTAAGTTGTCATTGTTTATATTGTCAGTTCAATGTGATTTAGGTTTACATACTAGGAAGGTAATGCCATATGGTAGGTTTTAGCCATTGTGTGAAAGATACAGATATGTAGGAAACAACATGAAGCTCAAGGAAGGTCACTTTATTATGGGGTTACCAAACCAATCTCTTCGTCGAAGGGAGGGCCATCTTACTAGTTATGTAGATGTATAGGGGACCACATTAAGTCCATGATTGGCGGAAAAGTTCTTGAGTGATGATTCTCCTCATAAGTTGGTGACCAAGATCTCAAAGGGGGACTACCTGGACCATTTGTATACCTAGTGCAAATAATCTCATGGAAGTGATGCAAGTATTTATGTATCCATTTCTATGGAGAGTTGTAAAAGTGAGATGTTATCATGAGATTATGTTATATGAAATCAATACTTTGGAAAGTTGTAATATTTTTTTATAATGCAATAGGAAAGTTTGAAATGATGTTTATTTCAAATATGAATATTAGTCTTATTTATAAAAAATAAATTTTTTATTGCTAAATGTTGGTAGCATAGTATATTTACTTGAGGTTAAAAACATGGTAAAATTATTGGGTAGAACACTGGGCATGTTACACCAAGCCTCTTCCCTACTGCAATCCTCCATTGAAGCTACCTATGAAAACTTGGTCATGGGTGATTGCTTCTTGTGTGTGGTATGTGCATGTTCCTGAGGTTTTGCTCGTGGTAAATGTGTTGTTGTGTGCATGTTCATGTTTTCCTCCATTTTTTGCTCATCCTCCTCGCAACTTACTCCGGGTTGGTTTCAATTCCATTTATATTTCACACTTAGGCTTGTTTGGAATCATTGTTCTGCTTAGATTATTTATGGTTTTTATTTTTTCTTTGTTTTTTTCTTCATTCTTTTGCTTCCTTCGATCTGGTTTTGGGTGGATTTCTTTGTTTTTCCTGTGGTTTTTTCTTTGCATTTGTTTTTGATTTTCCTATTTTTGGAAAACTTGTATTATTCACTTTATGAGTTAAAAATTAGGTGATAAATATTGAGTAAACATTGGGTATGTTACATGTGGCATCAAAGCTACTGAGTTCAACACTTGGACTTATGAGTTCATTATGTAAGTTTTTCCTCAAACATTATCAGTAGATGGGTGATCCCACAATACTGGTTTACAATTTCTGGGAGATCCTGATTTTTGCTTAAATCGCATATTTTTAGAAAATATAATGATTTAATCCTTGAAAAGTTCCATTTAAAGGATTCCAATTTAAGAGGGTTTGATCGAACCACCTTAGATCAAACCCCCTTGGATAGAACCCCACTAGTTTTAAACCATACCTATAACAAAGTCTCCTTTACACCTATCAAAATGTTGATGAAAAACCACTTTTGATTTACCTTTTGGGGGATCAAATGAATTCATTTAATTTTTTTTTTTGTAAGTATGTATTCCTTGTTATAAGCTTCCCAAAAAGTATAATCTTAAATAAATTTAATTTTATTATTATATTTATTTTTTATTTATTGTGAATGTAAGTTTTTCATTGGAAATCAAGCTCTTTGTTCTACACATGTGGAAAAATAGCAGATTATCAATTATTATTTTTGAAAAATATCAATGCACTAGATATTTAAGTCCTTGATCCAACAAAAATAAATAAATTGAATTTCGATTCATACAAAAAAAGTTATGTTGTATACAATTTACCTATGTCTATTGTAATTGGTTTGACTTCAAAACTTGATTAAGGAAAAAATATTCAATAAAACACTATGAAACCAAATGAAAGTGCTAGATATTGTAGTTACAAACCTAAATTTGAAAAAATTATAATTTTATTCTTCATGGAAAAAAAGTTATGTTGTATACAACAAGCATCACTCCTTAAAAATGGTGTTTACTGAAAAAACTAGTTTTTGAAGGAGATGGAAAAAGAAGTGCAATTTGATTCCAATTTTTTTGAAAAAATATATTTAATATCTACAGAAAAATATCACAAATCACTAGTTTTCAACATCTTCAAATTCCTCACATTTTAGCCGCTATAGGTGTCCGAAAGTGAAGATTTAGTTAGAAAAATCAATTCAGTGTCCAGTTTGGTCAAAAATTGTAAACTAATATTGTGGGATCACCCAACTAATGTTTGAAACTTATTCCAGAATGGTAAAGAAAAGAAGAACAGGGAAAACAATAAGGAAGTCAATTTCTCAAAACCTGTCTAACTTTGGGACTAAGAAAGAGTCATCGTCGAAGGTCAAACCAACAAATCATAGATAGATTCCCTTAGATTGCAGAAGAAATGAACCTAGATTAATTAAGGTCATGGATGAGTACTTGCAAGTACATCCACCATTCAAAATTATTTTAGTAGACTCAGTGGGTGAGAAAGAACCCGAGAAGAACCCTCTTTCTAATAGTAACTTGTAGTCGGAAAGAGTCAAGAATATGTGTTAAATAAGGATACTATGTAATCCATGAGTAATATAATAAAATTTCCACTTCATTAAGAGGAACATATGAATATGATTAATGTCTATTGATACAAATGCTAAATTAGAGGAGATAATTGCATGCATAAACAACAAACTTCAGGCAAAATAGAAAATTCAACATATTACAAATTAGAACCAACTATGGAAGTAGCTGAGAGGTGTAACAACCTTTTGAATACCCTAATTCAAAACTAGATTAAAATTAAGTAGTGATAATTCAAATGAAGAATGAGAGTTGGAACCTTAGAGTAAAGGTCAAAGACTAGAGTGGGTCAAAAAATGAAGCAACTCACAAAAGTAAAGATGAAAACTGACATGATCTCACCATCCAAAATGGGCATGGTTAATTTGGAGTCAAGACTTGAAAATAAGAAAAGAAACTAAATAACCCTTGAAGTATCTGAGGTTATGAAAAAGATACAACCATTAAGAGTTATTGAAAAAAATCTTAGAAAATTTGGTTTTAAGGAGAAAAATTTGTCAGTAAAGTAGGCTAACCAAATGAGAGCTCAGGTAGAGTAGTTTTTGGTTGAGGTTCAAATTGAACTTCCTAAGTTCTCATCAGGAGTAAATATATAAGTATCCCTTTAGGATATTTTGATATCAACCTCGAGATAAAATTGGTTATAAGGTATAGACCTAAGGGAGACTACTTCCTAAAATGACAAAATGTCTAGACAACCTTGGGAGCAAGTTGTATCTATGAGATGTACCTAGTAAGGGTAAGATAAGGTAAGTAACATTTGTTCAAATGAAGAAGGCCAAGAAAAAGGATGCCAACTCCATTCAATCAAATTGGAGAAAAAAGATGAATTCAAAGAGTTCAACTTTTAAGATGATTTAATATTTTATGAGTCTTGGAAACACAAAGGAGGGGAAGAAGAGAAGTGTATGCATCAAGAAAAGGATGAAATATAGATATGTACCCTATTCAATGGAATTTGATGATGTATTCCCCGTATAAGAAATTTTTTGACTTCTCCATAAACATGGTTCTTGGATCAAAAACCTTATATCTGAAGTTTCATACCCAAAGACCACAAGGTTGTTGGAGTTGAAGGCTTAGCTATATGATCTATTATAAAAAGGTTTGAATGCTTAGGAAAAAGTCATAAGATTTTGACCAAATAAAAGAGAAGTAATTATGACACCAATAAGTTCCTGAATTGGAAGGGAAATTTATGGTTATCTTTGATGCCTTCGGAAAAGATTAAGTAAGATGCTTATTTAAGAAGGGAAAGTATCACCTATAAGTTTAGGAGAATGATGATCATGCTCCACATGATTTTAAGCTAGCAGAAATTGTTTGTGCTTGGTATCTATGTAGGCATCATTTGTTTGGACAACTTTTGGAGATAAAAATAGATCAACATGGTCTAAAGTATTGATTACCCAACCAAATATAAATGATCGTAAGAGGATATGGCTTTATAAAATATTGGATTATAATTTTTAAACTAACTATATAAAGGAGAAAAGAAAAATTGAGTTGTGGATGCCCGAAGTAGAAGGAGACATATCTCCTCGATGATATTTATTCATTATATTTTCAAGAATCATGTGCAGTAGGAGTCAATGGAAGATGTTTCATTTAATCTATATGGATTTCTAATAATTAAAGGAAGAACCTAAGTATAGAATCCAAGGAGTTAGGGAATACAGTGTGGTAAAAATTTTAATCAGTACCATATTCATGACAATCTGGAGTGTCAAAATTATTCATTGATGTGAAACCACTATATTTTGGAAGGGAATGAGGAGAGATGCTGCAAGGTTTGTAGCAAGCTATCTAGAATGCTAAAGGATGAAGAGAGGATGCCATCACCTGGCAATACTTTTTATAGTCTCATGAAATTCCAAAAAGGAAGTGGCTGATCATTAGTATAGTTTTTGATCTTCCTATGCTAAGGATTTGGCATAATGTTATTTTGGTAGTGGTGGATAGGCTCACCAAGGTAGCCCATTTCATACTGGGAAGTTTGATAGGTGGGGCACCAATCATAACCAAAAACTCGTGCAAGAAGTGTTTTGGTTGCATGATGTTCCTGAGAAGGTTATCTTGGATAGGGGTGCACAAGTAATGTTAAGGTTTTAAGTAAACCATATCATCTCATTGAAAAAATCAATTGAATATAAGATCAACTTATCACTCTAAGTCAGATAGTCAGATGAAAAAGGGTAAACCATGTCTTGGTGGATTTGTAGAATATTCGTATTATAGTAATATATATCACTCTACAATAAAATTTTGATCCCTTTGAAACATTATACGAAAGGAAGTGTTGAATTCTTATAAGCTAGGTAAGCTAGAAAATAGGATTAATTAGCCTTAGTATGGAAATGTTGTTAGAAATGAAATAGTAGACCAGGTTGATCAAGAAGAGAAATATACAAGGAAGAATGATATGCATAAAAGTTTTGTTGATGCTAAGAATTTACTGAGATAGTTCTCATAAGAGAAAGATTGCTTGAAACATGAAAGTTCTTCCAATGTATTACCAGGTTTGCTTTGTGAAAAGTCTAGTAAGGATGAGATTACAAAGGGTTGTGCTACAAGGAAAGATTATTTTGAGATTGACAAAAAATTTCCTATCTCTTACATGATTTTGAAAATTTAAAGTAAAACCTTTATTTGACTTTATCTATATATGCTATGATACTTTACATCATCAGGGATGATGATTCTTAAGGGGGAGGATATGTTACATCCCATTGTTTATTTAATATATACTATTAATTTTATGAGTACAATATATTTTTAATACATGATTATGCTTTGATGAATTTTAATGGATGAATATGCATTATGATGATTTACTTTTTAAATGTTTTAACGATGCTTATGATCTATGATGAATATGATATATATGTTATCAACTAACTACAAACATGATTCTCTAAGTTGGATGCAGGAAAGGTTTGAACCCTCCAGAGGGGGAGGGAGAGTATCACCCAGGAGAGGAGATTGGTATGGAAACCATTGGTATATCTATTTGAGTTCATGCACACACTCACATGAATAGGTTAGAGGAACAATATCAAGTCAATCTGAGTATCTTTTCAGTAAGTTCTAAACCTAAGTTGATAGGATTTCTAGTCAATTATGTGTTGGTCATCTTTGATCGTCCTTGATTGTTTAATCAAATCAAACTAAAATGATAAAACTCTTGTAAATGTCATACATTGCATGAAATGTGTATATATATACAAATATAAATGTAGGGAATGCATATATATATGCATATAAGGGAGCATATAAATATCGATATTTAATCAAGGTATATATAATATATATATTGTCGAATATATATTAATATATTAGTAAATTTAATAGATTTCCATATGTATATTTTAATATAAATACATTATTATATTTAAATGATTATTGTATATATGTATATTAATATATATACTATTATATTTAATAGATTATCATATATATACATTAATATATATTGATATATATATTATTATATTGAATATAATGACGAATATATATATATATATATAGATAAATTCAAATATATATACATATATATATATTCAAATATATATATATATATATATATTCAAATATATATTATTATATAATATATTATAAATAATATATATATTATATATATGGATAAATATCCATATTATTAAATAATTGAAGCTATATTCTATGGAAAAATTGCCACACAGGAATAGGGTAAGCAAAAGATTTGTTAGCAATAGCAAAATAACAATAGGTTGCCTATTCTAGGTGCCACCCTATGCACATATGAGTGGTCATTGCTGCCACATGAAGTGGCTAGGAAATGCAATGAAAATGAAGTTGTTATCAAACACACAGTGGCATTTGGATTGGGGTAAAGGAATGTAAGGAATGTTTTGGTGGCAACAAAGGCATGCAAAAAGCCAATACCTTACATAGATAAAATTTATGAAGAAGTAAAAGAGATGAGAATGAGGATAGAAAGAGTGGGAAAAAATGAAAAATTTCTCCCCATACCTTTTAGAAAATTTCCTTCCACTCTCTTCCAACTTGAAAAATAAATGGGAGAGAAATTTTTATAGAAGCAAGACTTATGGGAATACTTTAGGGTTTAATTTGGTTGCTCTAAGAATATAAGGGACACAATCAAACCTCATCCAATGGATAAGAATGAGTGCATTAATCTCTAATTTATTGTTTAATTAATCTTAATTAATAAAACTCTCCATGGTGGGGACAATGTAACTAGGACCCCTCACTTTAAGTTGTGATTTAAGTCTCTTTTGAAATATTTAATAAATAACTTTTAAACCTTATAATCATTTAAATTGAAAATTTAGGAGCTAAAATAATTCTACCAATTTTGATTTGTTGGGATATGGTGTTGTATACCATTGCATAAAATGATTTATTATAATGTTGTAATTAAATAATTATTTAGTTTTGATGCACCTAGGTGGTGTGGTTAGTCACACTAGGTAATTATTTGGAAACCACTTTATGTTGTATTATAACATTGTATTATTATTTAATGTGTGGGAGACATGTGATAATAATTTAATATTTGGGAATATTAAATAAAGTAAAAACTTAGTACCAATATTAAATAAGGGATTAGTGGTTTTGTTTTCATGTGGTTTTGTGGTACATGGTTTTATCTTACCACTTGGTTGTATTTGTGTGAGCTTGAGAGTCTATAAAAGCAAGCACATGTTTAGTAGTTAAGGTTGGATGAGTGAGTCGGTTGTCATGTTATTGAGTCTTTCTGAAGAGTGCATATGTGAAGCATGGCATGGGATATGTGGATTCATGTTTGGATACATGAGGATGCATTAAGAGGCTTGATGCTTTAGAGGTATTCATTGTAACTCGTATTTATTTATTGTTGAATAATATGATGGAGTATGGATGGTTTTGGAGGCTAGGTTTTTCCCTCTCTAGGGTTTTCCCAAGGTATATGACGTGTTATCTTGTGCTTGTCTATTTGATCTATGCGTTATGGTTACTTGTATGCATGTTAATTTCTCATGGGGTTATGTAGGAAATGGAATAACTTTGTGGGTTGAATGCAATATTTCTTAACATGATTAAAGCCCAAGGCCTTCCTAAGGCTAGCTATATCATGAACCCTTGAAACATTGAAATAACTAATTAATATATATATATATATATGAGTTAATTATTCCTAGAGTAAATCTAGTTCAAACTAGTCACATTAATAAAAATGGTTTTATGAATTAAATCATTGGTGTTGTTTAACTAATGAGGACATAAAATAAGAGTTTTTCATCAAGATTCATGTCAACTATGTCTTAATTAAATATCATTAAAACTTATTCAAGTAAGGGAAAAGTCAAACTTAAGGATTTTTAACCCCTTAGGACTCAAACAAATTTTAAACCTATGTTAACCCAACCTAACATAAGGTGTTCTTAAATTAATTAATAATAGGTTGATCCATGGTATTGGAATTTAGTATTAAATTTTGTGACTTGATCAAATCAAGACTTATGTTAATCTAGTCAAAACAAGGAAAGCATTATTAACCTACTTTTTCCATGTGGTCTAAATAGTTACACTAGATAGCTAATTAAGAATTTTAGAGAATTTAAAGGCTATAAAAGGGAAAAAATATCGAATAAAGTGTCCTTTTTTAAGAGTTTTATCTTGTTAAGACTCTAAAAGGCCTCAACCTTGTCAACTCCACGTGCATATGTTTGGAGGGAGTTATATTTTTGGAAATAGTTTGAGTCATGTTAGGAGAGGTCAAGCTTTAGAGTTTCCTTTTATTACTTGGTCTTCACTTGAGCATGTAGACATCATGGAAACCAAGGGCACATCAAGCCTTCGTAAGGAGTTACAAGAGGGTTTATTTTGGATCTAACACCCTCAATTTTAGCTTCAACAACATAGGAATGTATACAATGTATTTATCTTTCACTATTTTTAGTTCCAAAAGTTATAAGTTGTGTTACAATGGATGAACATGAAATTGCATGTATAATGGAACAAATGAATTTGAAAATGTTTGTTTCCCTTGGAATATCACCATACCATTCCCATGTAAAATCATGCACATTGATTCATGAAAACCATGAAACCCTTAGCAAGATAAGGTTTTCTTCTTTGAAACCCTTATTTGTTTTAGTGAGTAAACCACTTTCTAAAGGGTTAAATAACCCATTTGATTGGGTTAATGAAGGTTAATATCGAATGCACATTTTCTTGAGAAGATAGATGATTATATTCTATCAATGATGCTTCTTTGGAAGTGTTGAAAACATGAGAATATCTAAATTGTCATTATTGTTTTCATGAATGCAGAGGGTTGTATTGAAGGTTAGTACGAAATGCTTCAAGGAAGATAACTGTTACATAATGAAGAGGAAAGCTTTATAAAATGAAAAAGAATCACAAAACATGAAAAAAAATAGATGTAAGGTATATGAGGTCATAATAGCTATCTAAACTCTTAAAACCCTGTCAAAAGTCTTTTTCATATAAGTCATGTCAAACCCATTTTTATAGTTAGTACCAAGGCCATAAATCCCATTGTATATAAGCTTGGTGAAAAGGATCTGCATGTATGGATAGTCTTGACAACAGTTGGATTGGAAGTGCAATCCTTATCAAAGGCATATCCAATATGAGACTATCTTTCATTTCTTGTTACAAAGAGTTTCAAATGACTTATTTCTTGTTAGAAAGATAGAAAAAAGTAGATGATTGTGGTTGCAAAGTGTAAATTTATCAAGCCCATAATAGTGAAAGATCATGTATTCATGAAGGTTGTCTCTAAAGGTTGTAAGAGATAGATGTCAAGAGATTCAAATCATAGCATTTTTAAGAGGGAAATATTGTTATAAAGTGTAAGGGAAGTTAGTGATGGTAGAAAGGTACTATAGGTGGCTAAGAACCAATGTCACAATGATATAATGCAAAAATTACTTTGACAATAATCAAAAGGATAGTCAATACTCAAGGAAATGATATATAGTGGGTATGATACTAAAAGTTTCCAATTTGGGTTAAATGGTGTTTGGGAGTGATTAGAGTGCTTCCATTGTTTTGTGGTTTAATTGTACTACCAATTATTGAAGAAAAATAATAGAGAATAGTAAGGATTTGATATGTATATACATTTTAGGCAAGCGATCAATGTTCATGATATGGTAATGTTCCTCATAAAAGGATAGTCTTATGCATAAAAAATCATATTCATTGTGATAGTGAAGGCATATAAGGCAGTACAGTTGCATGCTAAACCATAAAACAAAGAGAGCTCTATGAATTTGTCAAGTTTAAGATGGAACTCTTTCACACTTTTAGTGGACAACCACATGCCCTAGAAACCTATGAATAAAATATACAAATTTCAGATGATAGAGGGAGGATAAAGAAACAATTGATATTAATATATATTGATCCACAAAATTTCCATAGGTCAAAGTGAAGCCATTACATAAAAGATCATAAAAGAAAAACTTCAAAAAAATTGTCCTAAGTGGTGCAGGGGCACCTAGGTTGTCATGCCTCCAAGAGGGGTCAAATGTTGATTTTTTTTTTGATTGAGCTAGTTACATGTAATAAGGTCTTCAAGGACCATTTCATGTCTGTTTGAGTTGTTCTTGAGTCATTAGAGGCGATTTAGGGTCTAGATGCAAGATGTCAAATTGCACAAAATGTTGTCAAAGCAACTTTTACACTTTTTGGAATCTAATGGTGTTTAGTTAAGTTTGTAATTTGAAAATTAGTTGTGGAATATTGGGAATGATGGTAAATGCTTTAAGAAAGCCTTGTGTGGTCGGAAGCAAGGTTGGATTTTGAATTTTGGAGATTGAATCAATAAAGAACTCAGTTTTCTACATTTTAGAATGCCAGTTTGTTAAGTCAATTGTATAGATATGTTCGATCCTTCCATGGCTTGAATTCAATTGGGATTGTTAGAGTAGGGAATCTAATTTCTATTGCATTTGTTTTTACTAATTTTCATTAAGATTTGAGCAAGTTTGAGGCATTTCTTCTTGGATTGGTTAAAACCCTAGATAGGCTAACTTGAAAGGAAGAGAAATGTAAATCTCTCCATTCCACCAATAGAAACTTCTGAAACTTGGTGGAATGGATTGGGTAGAGTTTTTCTTTGTTTTCATAAACTTGTAGGAGTGAAGAATGGGATTTGGCACATGTGAGGTTTCTGTCCTAAACTAATATCTTCATGTATTAGGCATAGGAACCATATAGGCTTAGGGTTTTGTTGAATTTTTTTTGGGGAATTGTTCTATCTATTTGGAATCGATGATTCAGACCCAGTATGACATGTTTGAGGTATTGGAGTGGAGATTTAGAGCCTGTAGTTCAAAAACCCTGTTGCTACCTAGCCTATTCATGCAATTAGGCCTAATTTGAGTGAGGACAGTCCAAATTTGAAGGCTTCCATACAAATTAACCACCCATGAAATTTCAATATGTTTTTAAGTGTTTGAATGGGTATCTGGAAATGTGTTTACATTTTGTATGCGATGACTACCCTGAAAGTTATGATTGAAAAGCCATGTTTGAAAGGCTTCTAGAAGGATTGAAGGCTTGTGAGGAAAAACCCACCAAGTGATCTTTTAGGGTTTCAAAGATTGGTTGATTGAGGTTGTTCTGGAGTTTTCCACCCCTACTCTGCATCAAATTGGTATTAAAGTGTAGGTTTTATTTGAAGAGGAAAAGTTGAAGAGAATAAGGAACCAGATGCCTCCAAAAGGGAATATCATCATTGCTAGAGAGGTGAATGAGTTGAATGAAAAACATGCTAGAGACATGAGATAATTGAAGGATAGAATTTCTACCTTGGAAATAAGTTAGAGGAGAGAAGTGGTCACATGAGACTTGAGTTACCGAGGGGAAGAGGAAAGTTCCCAAGAAGGGTCTGAGGAAGAGATGGATCCTGATGACTTGAGGATGGAAAAGCTGTTGAAAGTAGTCAAGGGAGAAGGTCCCAAAATAAAGATGGATTTATCCATGTATGGAGGAAAGTTGGATAGTGAAAACCTCTTAGATTGGATAGGAGCATTGGATAACTACTTTGAGTATGAAGATGTACCAGAAGATCAAAGGGTGAAGTTGTCTAAGACAAAATTGAAGGGCCAAACCTTGCTTTGGTGGGATTATGTAAAAGGTGAAAGGAGAAAGAAGGGGAAGTCTAAAATCACCTCTTAGGATAGGATGGTGGCTAAACTCAAGGGTAAATTCCTTCCCACTGATTACACAATTCAGTTGTTAAAGAGGCTTCAAAATCTCAAGCAAAAGGATATGGATGTGCAAACCTATATAGAGGAGTTCTACAAGTTGAGCATAAGGGTAGGCCATGCAAAAGATGATGAAGATAAAGTGGAAAGATACATTAATGGTTTGAGATACAATATTCAAGATGAATTAAGCATCACTAATCCAATAATGGTAGAGGAGTTTTACCAATTGGCCATCAAGGCTAAAGATAAATTGAAGAGAAGGAAAGAAAATAAAATCAAGGGTAGAGACAGAAACTCTAGAGGAAGAGGGATGTTTGTTGGTAGGGGGTAGTCCCAAAGATCACAAGGAGAATCAAGTCACAATCAAGAGAAAAGTTCTAATTCAAGGGGCAACTTTAGAGGACGGAGACCCAACAATAGGGGTGGATTTGGAAGCCAAAGAGGAGGATCAAGTGGATTTACAGGAAAATGTTATAAGTGCAATAAATTTCTAGTCCATCAAGCATGGTAATGCACTGAAAATCAGTCTTCTACTTCATTTGGAGGAGAAAGAAGAAATTAGTTTTTGCAAGGAGAGGACAATGAGAGTGTTAATTCTCCATCACATAATGATGATATGGAAGTTGGTGAGTCACTCATGGTGAGAAGCACTTTGATAAAAAGTTCCAATGGAAAAGGAACCTCCACAAGGAAAATCTATTTTCATAACCACATGTAAGTGCTTAGGAAAATGTTGCAAAGTTGTAATTGATTAAGGTAGTGTTGTGCAGTTTTTTCTCACACATGCATCGCTGAAAGTAGGGACCCTCTTTTGCTTTCATTCCTTGTGTTTTGGCCCTTTGATCTAAAGGATTTACATTGCTTTGGAATGAGCTTGAATGTTTATCTTACCTAATTTGGGGATCCCTCTGTGATATTCATTGAAAATCTCAAGTTTTGGACATATTTCGGGTTTTTCACTGCTTTCGGGAAAATCCGCTCCTAGCGGAATTTCCCGGATCCTCTCATAACCCGATGCTGTCTGCATTGCATTTTGGTTTAGAATTTCTTGGTCCTCACGGAATTCCTTGGTGGTTGGATTTTTCTGAATGTCCATTGTCTTGTCGGATTCCAAGATTTTGGTCTTGGTGGTCTTGTCGACTGCATTTATGATCATTTGTAAGACCTCTGAGCGAGGTATTTAATCAATTTTTGGGGAATTTTTATGCCATTATGTTTTATCATTCGATCTCTTTGATCTGGAGTGCGTGATCTTGAGTGCTTGGCTGGATTTGGCGTGTTGAATCTGTGAATTTCTCGATTTGGTGGTGATTTTTTGGGCATCATAACTACTGTTGTTGCTCAGGTGCTAGGGATTGTTGTTTGTCATTTATGTTCACTTCAACAATGGTATGTACTTATTCCCTTAATTTTTTTTGTTGAGTGTAAGTGATTCTTTGGCATCTTGAGTGTGCTTGAAGTTTGAATTTCTATGTGTATTTGCATTGAACGTTTGAAGCCAGGGTTGCTTGATTGTGTTTGATTGATAATCCCAAGTGAGTTTCTGAGCTTGTCTTTTGGTTTCATTTTGAGGTAGCTTGCTTGTGTGGCCATAAATAACTTTTTGAAAACTTAGCAGTTGAGTAATCAGAGCCCGAACTTTCCTTATGCATTCATGGTGGATCTTTAGGGTTTCATGCTTAAGGCATCGCCATTTATTTTTGATTTACTCTAGGATGAGCCTTGAGTTTAAAGATGATCTATAGGAGGTCCAAATAAAGTCAGTTGTAGGACCAAGATCATCAAATTTATGATTGTTCAATCAATTTGAGTGAAGTCATGAGAAAACATTGACATTCAGTGTTTTAGGGTCTTCATGGAATTCCTGTCCTGCCGAAATTCCCTGACTTTCCGTTTTCTCCTTGTTTTCCCAAAATTTGCAGTAATCCAGAGTTGTGTCTTCTTCACGAATTTATGTACCACCTGGATTTTCTTGAACATTCCTTTGTCCCTTCGTTTTCCCAAAATTTGCAGACTATTGTTGTTTTCGCGGAATTCCATCCTGGGCAGAATTCTCTGAAACTTTGTGTAAAATGAAGGACTGAGAGATTGCATGATTTATTAGTTGATGATTATGATTTGTATGATCAATTTGAATTATTTAAAGATATATCATGCTATTTATTAGGATAATGACAGTTAATTAAGTAATTATTCAGTGCTTTGATGTTTATTTCAGTAGAATCTGCCTGGCTAGGAATTTTCTAAAATTCCTCTCTGGTCTGGATTCTACAGGATGATTGAAAACCCAAAATTTGAGATGATCAATTTTTATGAGATTTCTAAGCATGTTGCTTATCTTGGGATTCATATTGAGGATGAATTTATCAATTGTGATTAATTAACTTGGGTTTCATGTGATTTTTATTGTGGTTTCTTTGTTGAGTGCAGGCTGAGTCAAGTAAGGCAGTGACAAGTGGAACCAAGGGTAAGGTGATGGATCCAAGTGCAGAGGGATCTTCTATTTATGAGGTAGAAAGAATCAAGATGGATATCAAGAGCAGAATCCCTGAGAGCAAGCTTGCTTCCATCTAGTCAAAAGTGATTGATACAAATGTTGGACTATGGGATTATGAAGATTTCAAGGCTAGGATGGCAACACAGAGCCATCCTTTGCTAGCTAGAAGGACATTGGAATCAAGGTTGGCTTATGTAGCTGGATTCCCTTCTACAGTATAATGTTATGAGTTGGTGCTCGAGTGTACTAGACACTACGACATAGGTACACAGAGGATAGTAGGTCCCCAAGGGAGAATTGTGGCAAATCTAAATCCTATGTCTATTGACCAGACCTTTGACATGCCTGACAGATCTCATGTGGTGGATTTTGATATGGATATGGCAAAGAAGTTTAATGAGGAGGATACCATCAAGGCCCAACAGGTCATCAATTCTTAGTTGGAGAAACCCAAATCTCACTTTTCCAAGCTACCCAAGCAGCTATTCAAAGCTAAATTTAAGGAGTACTATGATGCTATCACCCTTCTCAGCAGGGTGGTAGGGTCAAAGAGTACAAGAGTGTTTGAGAACTGGATGTTTGATGTCATTGTGAGGATGGAGAAGAATGTTAATTATCATTGGACAGGCATTATAAGTGCCATGATTCACGAATAGATGTGTAATGTCTTGTAGACGAAGACCTTCATATTGACCTCCTACTTGGTCTATGCACTTGCAATATTTCATCCATACAAGGGACTAAGTAAGAGGGGTGTGTTTGGAATAGGAGATTGAAGAGTATGAGGGCTCTAGTTTTGTGATTTTGGGTAGATTAAGGAAAGAAGCACAAACTAAACAAGAGTTGAAGAAAGAAAATGATAAAATTAAAAGATATTTGCAAGACTTGATGAAGCCTTTGCAATCCATCAATTCCTCATCATCTGTTGCCAGCTTCTGGCCACAAGAGACAATATCAGAGTTGGAAAGAATGAAGAGCACCGTGCACATGCTACAATTAGCTAGTTACAAGGAGCCAAAGGGGATGATGCTATTAAGGGCATTCTCTCAACTGGAGGTGATGCAATGAGATCATTAGATTGGTTGAAGAGTGTGTTAGCTTAGAATAAGGAAGATGTAGATATCCTATTGCAGAAGACTAAGATCATCATGGAATACAATGAAGAAAAATTGATAAGTGATGGAATTATTCCTTCCTCTAGAGCTACAAAGCCTTGGGAATGGTACGAGGCTTTGCAAATTAGGCAGAAGGTTTTGAAGAAAGTATATAAACAAAGGAAACAGATTGAAGACACCTTGATCGAAATTTACAAGTGTATTTCCTTCTTTGAGGTGATGATAGGGAGAAAGAAATTTGTGCCAAAACATCTTAGCTTGGAGTGGTTGAGGAAATGGTGGCGAGATGTGTATGCTCCAATAAATGAGGGACCTGTCACTGGACATTAGTTGGATGATGCGACTACCTATATTGCAGTGATTGATAAATATCAAACCAGCAAGGTAGATTGGGACAAAACGGTAAAGCAGTCAAGGGATGATATAAGGTCTATTGAAAGAAGGATTAAGGTTTTTACTATACCTCCTATGGCCGACTTAGATATAATTTTCTTGAAGGTGCAAGATAAAATAGATACATATAAAGGGGGAAGCAGTTAATACAATGCTACATCGAAATTTGTGCTTCCCCATTATTTCCCTTCCCCTCTACATGCATTGGTCTGAGTTGTGTTGGAGATCCCAGGCCGACTTGGATGGAGTTCATGCATTTAATGCATATGTTGTCTTATTTTGAATTCCTGTTGGCCAAATTGTTTTATGGCCATTTATTATTGTAAATTCTAATTAGGCCAGCATGTCTTGGGGGGTTTCTATAAATATGACATTCTGCCTCATTTGTAAGGGCTAGCTAGATAGTTTTGATATTTGAGTGAATTAAGCAGTAGAGCAAGAGTTAGAAGTTAGTTCATTTTGAGAAAGTTTTGTAACATAGAACACTATAATTGTTGTTGTTATTGGGTGATTCAATACAATTGAAGACATTGTGCTCTTAGTGAATTCTCTTGTGTTGATTTATCTTGCATGGTTCTCACTGTTCTATATTTTGAGATTGCTTGAGAAATATTAGATATATGTTAGATTGAGAATTAGATATGATTCAATGGTGTTTGTGGTTTGATACTTGAGGTGTTTGCAGCAATCCCTGGTCCATACTTTTTGTAGCTAGCTGATTGTTAGTTTCTTTGCAAAGTTAGACTGGACCTTATATTTATTGTGCTAGTTCAATTGTGAAGGTTTATTCATTTCAATTGCAATAGGGTTGTTTTGAATGAATGCTCATGATCTAAAAATATTTGATGCCTTAGAAGATTGCACTATTTCTGTAAGATTGCAGATTCATCTGGGTCAAGTTGAAATCAGTTTCCGAGGGATTGGTCCATTTCAAGTGTTTCATCATTTGCATTATTAACCTTAGGAGTAGTTTTAGTCTTAGAAATCTCTCTTCAAACCTTATCTTTTGCTACTTATTTTATCATTTGGGTTAGATTTAGGATTGGAAATATCATCATATTACTAGATCTAATAAATTTAAGATTCAGTATTTGCTTGTAGTAAGGTCCCTTTGTGATTACTAGCATTTTCACATTTATCACTGAGTTGTTTATGCATTGTTAAGACTTGACATTAGAGACCTTGGGGTTATCTCTTGAGGCTTGATGATAGAGATTTACCTTTCAAGAGAGATAGAATATCATATTTTGTATGAGTTGTTGTGCAAAAAACACCATCAACAAGTAGCACTGATAATTTGGTCTCTATAGAAATGGTGGAAAAGCTTAAATTGAAAAGAATCCCTCACACCACTCCATATATAGTTTATTGGCTCAAGAAAGGGCAACAAGTAGTGATAAATGAGAAAAGTTGGGTTGATTTTCATATAAGGGGATACAAAGATAAGGTTTTGTGTGACATAATACCAATGGATGTGTGTCATTTGTTGTTGGGGAGGCCTTGGCAGTATGATAGGAAGGCCATTCATGATGGAAGGAAAAATAAATATGCTATTGAGAAGGATGGGGTTTCCTACACCCTCACACCATTGACGAATGAAAGTTTATATTCTCAAGTAGGGCCTAGTGTGATGTTGGTTAATGAGAAGGAGTTCCTAAAGACCTTGGAAGAGGATACTGTGAGATTTGCTATTATAGTAATGCCTAAATCTGTTATGGCAGAAAAAAAGAAAGAGGATTTACCTTTGGAGGTGAAAACATTGTTGAAGAATTATGAGGAAATTGTGGTGGATAAGATTCCTAACACATGGACACCTATGAGAGACATAAGCCACCATATTGATTTCATTCCAAGGGCTAGTTTTCACAACAATGCTTCTTATAAGATGAATCCACAACAAAATGAGGAAATTAAGAGGCAAGTACAAGAACTACTTGACAAGGGGCTGATTAGGAAAAATTTGAGTCCTTGTGTGGTTCTCGTAGTCCTAGAACTAAAGAAAGGTGGTGAGTGGAGGATGTGCACTGATTCCAAGGCCATCAACAAAATCACAATAAGGTATAGATTCCCTATTCCAAGAATTCAAGACCTAATGGATTGTTTGGGTGGTGCTTGCTATTTCTCCAAGATTGATCTCAAGAGTGGCTATTATCAAATCAGAATCAGACCTAGTGATGAGTGGAAAATAGACTTCAAGACTAATGAGGGGTTGTATGAATGGATGGTAATGCCTTTTGGTTTGTCAAATGCCCCTAGTACTTTCATGTGCTCGATTAATGAGATGCCTAAGCCTTTCATTAGTAAGTTTGTGGTAGTTTTTCTTGATGATATTCTTGTTTTTAGCAGAACTAAAGAAGAGCATTTGTGACATTTAGATTTGGCTTTGAGAAGGTTGCATGAGGAAAATCTAATGATAAACTTAAAGAAGTGTGAGTTTTTGAAAAAAAGGTTGGTTTACCTTGGCTTTGTGGTCACCAATGGCACTTTGAAGATGGATCCAAGTAAGGTAGAGGCTATTCTAAGCTGGCCCACACCTAAATTAGTAGTTGAGGTAAGGAGCTTCCATGGTTTAGCTAGTTTTTATAGAAAATTCATAAGAGTTTTAAGTCATGTGTGTGCTCCTATGATTGATACAATAAAGGGTGATAAAAGAAAGAGGTTTGTTTGGTCTAAAGAGGTTGATAGGAGTTTTGAGTATTTGAAAAAGAAAGTTGTTGAGCAACCCATTTTAACTTTTCCAAGTTTTGATAAGGTCTTCACCATTGAATGTGATGCAAGTAGTCATGCTATTGGTGTTTTCCTAAGTCAAGAAAACAAACCCATTTCTCTTTTCAGTGAAAAATTGAATGAAGCTAAGAAAAAGTATTCTTCATATGATCTTGAAATGTATGCAATGGTGCAAGAATTAAATAAATGGAGAAATTATTTTCTTCCTAAAGAGCTTGTAGTGTACACTGATAATTATGCTCTCTAATTTTTGAATAGCCAAGATAAACTTAGTAGTAGGCATGTGAAATGGGTTGAATTTTTGCAAGGCTTTACTTTCACCATTAAGCACAAAAAGGGGAAATCTAACAAGGTGGTAGATGCATTGAGTAGAAGAGCTCCCATGGTGTAGGAAATTCAGTTGAAGAGCATAGGAATGGATTCTTTGAAAGGTATGTACATTGATGATGTAGATTTTAAAGATATTTATGCAAGTAGTAGGCAACCTTGTAGAAACAATAATGAAAAGTGTCTTGATTTTCTTATCCAAGATGATCTATTATTTAAGGGGGAAAAATTATGCATTCCTAAATGTTCAATGATGGATAATTTAATCAAATAAAAGCATAGTGGAAGCCTTGCAATTCACTTTGGTTTGAATAAAACATTGGAGCAGTTGAAGAGGCACTATTATTGGAAAACAATGCAAACTGATGTGAGAAACTTTGTGGATAAGTGTACCATTTGTCAAAAGGATAAAGGAACTAGCACTAATGTAGGGTTATATCAACCTCTTCCAATCCATAATAGGCCTTGGGAATCAATAAGCAAGGATTTTGTGATGGGGTTGCCTAGAACTCCAAGAGGTTTTGATTCGGTTATGTTGTTGTGGACATGTTTTCAAAGATGGCACACTTTATACCTTGTAAAAGCACTAAATATGCTTCATACATTTCAAGAGACTTCTTCAAAGAGGTGGTAAGAATCCATGGTTTACCTCTTAGTATTGTATCTGATAGGGATAGAAAATTTGTTGGTCACTTTTGGAGGACCCTTAGGAAGAAACTTGGCACAAATTTGACTTTTAGTTCTTCCTATCATCCTCAAACTGACGGACAGACTGAAGTGGTGAATAGGAGCATTGGAAACCTTCTAAGATGTCTAAAAAAGGAGCATGCAACATAATGGGATCTGGTTTTTCCTTAAGATGAGTTTGCATACAATGATTTGCTGAATAGAAGTGTTGGAAAAAGTCCTTTTGATATTGTTTATGGTATGCAACCCAAGGGTATATTTGAATTGAGAGATGTTAGTGGGATTGAAAGGAGTGTTGAAGGTGAACAATTTGTTGTGTCAATGCAAGAAGTCCACCAATAGGTTAAGGAGAATCTTAAAAAGAATGTTGAGAAGTAAAAGCACACTATTGATCAAAAGAAGAGAGAGGTTCATTTTAAGGTTGGAGACTTGGTTTTGGCACATTTGAGGAAGAAAAGGTTCCCTAAAGGGAAATACTCTAAACTGCAAATGAAGAAGATAGGGTGATGCAAAGTGGTGCACAAGTTTGGAGAGAATGCATATGAAATTGAACTTCCTCCTGTAGTTTCCATTTCTCCTATTTTTAATGTTTATGATCTTTACCCTTATAAAGTGGATGTTGTTGCAGGTAATCATGTAGGTTCATCAGTGCAAAATGAAGATTGGATCAAGGATCTTCCACCAAGCCAACCCTTGGAGTTGGAATGCATTTTGGATAAGGAGATTAAGAAGACAAGGAGGAAGGTCTACTATCAATACTTGGTCAAATGTTGAGGTCTTCCTATGGAGGATGCAACTTGGATGACTCAAGATGATATTTTCAAACATGGATGCACAATTGTAGGTCTATCTTCAAGTGGAACATGAGTTTTCTTTGCCCGGGGAGTATGGTGTAGGGGCACCCAGGTTGTCATTCCTCCAAGAGGGGTCAAATGTTGAAATTTTATTTTGATTAAGTCAATTACATATAATAAGGTCTTAAAGGACCATTTCATGTATGTTTGAGTTGGTCTTGAGTCATTAGAGGTGATTTAGGGTCTAGATGCAAAATGTTGTCAAAACAACTGTTACACTTTTTGGCATAATAGGGTCTGATGGTGTTTAGTTAAATTTGCAATTTGAAAATTAGTTGTGGAATGTTGGGAATGATGGTAAATGCTTTAATAAATCCTTGTGTGGTGAGAGGCAAGGTTGGATGTTGAATTTTGGAGATTGAATCAATAAAGAATTTTGTTTTCTGCATTTTAGAATGCCAATTTGCTGCTATAGTCAATTGTATAGATTTGTATGATCCTTCCATGGATTTATTTTTATTGGGATTGTTATAGTATGGAATCTACTTTATATTGCATTTGGTTTTACTCATTTTCATTAACATTTGAGCAAGTTAGAGGCATTTCTTCTTAGACTGGTTAAAACCCTAGATAGGGTAACTTGAAAGGAAGAAAAATGTAAATCTCTCCATTCCACTGATAGAGACTTCTGAAACTTGGTGGAATGGCTTGGGTAGGGTTTTTATTTTTTTTCATAAACTTCCAGGAGCAAAGAATGGGATTTGGAATGTGTGAGGTTGCTTCCCTAGCCTAATATCTTCATGTATTAGGCCTAGGAACCCTATAGGCTTAGGGTTTTATTGAAAAGATTTTGGGAAATTATTCTATCTATTTGGAATTGATGATCCAAACCTTGTATGACATGTTTGCGGCATTGGAGTGGATATTTAGAGCCTAGAGTTCAAAAACCCTATTGCTACCTAGCCTATTCATGCAATTAGGCCTAATTTGAGCGAGGACAGTCCAAATTTGAAGGCTTTCGTACAAAGTAACCACCCATGAAATTTTGATATGTTTTTAATTAAGTGTCTAAATGGGTATCTGGAATTTTGTTTACATTTTGTATGTCATGACTTCCCTAAAAGTTATGATTGAAAAAACTTGTTTGAAAAGCTACTAGGATTGAAGGTTTGTGAGGAAAAACCCAAGTGATGTTTTATGGTTTCAAAGATTGGTTGATTGAGGTTGTTTTGGATTTTCCACCCCTGCTTTGCATCACTAAGAAAGTTTATAAAATTTAGAATCCATGTAAGCATAGACGTGGCAAGTCCATCAAGTAAGATAACATGATAGCTAGAAAGGTTTAATGATTCATGAGAGATACTTGACAATTCCATGAAATGAGTCATGAAAATGGTAGTTTTAAAAGCAATAAGGGATAGTCACTAGTATAGTATGGGGTCTATCAAAGGTTTCCAACCCATGGTTCACATTGACAAGCACAAAGACCTAATGAGGGAAGATCTTTATTACAAATTTTAAGTAAAAAAATGGTCCAAACATAATGGATATGGATAGTTAAAAGGAACTATGTTTTTAGTTCACTGAGTTAAGTATAAAAATTAACAAGTCATAGTCATGGCAAAGCGACTTTCAATGATAATGAACAAGGAACATGCAATTCAAAGATGCCAAGATGATAATTTAAATATAAAAATTCTTCAATTGAATAGCAGAGTTAGGCATGAAATGGGTATTAAAAACAAATGACGATGAAGATATAAGTATGAAAGGAATGAAAGGATAGTAGAAAAACCATCAAATGGTAGAGGAAAACACAATACAAGGTGACAATATAGTTAAAAGGTTTGAAAGCAATGATCTAGGAATATGGTATATATATGTCTTTTTAAAAACTTGAAAGAAATGTCAAAGGATGGAAGATCTCATGGAAAGTGGTGGATATTATGAATAAAAGAAGGCTTAATGAGTATCATATGTGGAAACTTCCTTTCCTAGAAACTCTCCCATGCCCTCCTAGGGATTCTAACTACTTCAACCTTATTTCGCATATCTCCTATAAACAAGTTTGAGGATGTTTTCATAGTTTGATGAAGTAATTTAGTCAATTTAAAGCAGAGGAGTAATTTAGTAATTTAGTTAATGATAAATTATTATTTCTTCCAAGCATCTAGAGAAATTTGGTGAGTTCTGCAACAAATGGAGGGAATAGAGGAGGAAGCTTGACCTAATCTATAGAATTTGAGGGCATCTAAGAGACTCCCAAAATGATCATCAATGAAAGAGGTTGAAGTGAGTAAAATTTCTTCATTCAACTAGCATCTTGGAGCACTTTAAGGAGCTATAAAATAGGGATAATGGTTTTGGACGCCCGAGAATGGTTGACCCAACAAAAATTATGTGAACACTTATCTTTCATCTCTCAAAACATGTTCCTATTATCTAACAGGCTATTAAATAATATATTAGGAAGCATAAGAGAAAAAATTCCATTCAATTTTGGTTTCTCTTAGCAATGTATTGTAACTTCTTGAAAGTTCTCTCTAGTAGGAGTTGTTACACCCCATTTCTTTGTTACTTGGTTACTTTTACTTTATAAGTAAATAAGATGATAAATGTTTATTAGAAGTTTAATATGTTAAATAGGAGAATGAAATATTGAATATGCATTAAGATTTTATTAATTTTGAAGGTACAATTATGTTCTATGCTGATAGGAAATGCAATGAGTAAATATGTATTGTAATTAGAATGATTTGATAATGCAAATACATATGTGAATGACTAACTTCCTTTGTGATGTACTAAGTTGAATGCAGGAATAGGTTCAGACCTCTAGAAGAGAGGGGGAGTATCATTCGGGAGAGGAGCTTGGTTTGGTAACCTTTAATTCAACCTAACTGAGCATTCACACTCTCACAACCTAGTATTGGTCAAGTTGAGTCGAGTCAACTTAGATTCGGTAAGTGAACCCACCGTCATAGTCTTGGCTTATTGGAATAATTGGGTAGTCCTCTTTATTTACTATGGTTGTTTCTTTGGATTGAATTATGTGAATGAATCTTTGTATAGAGTATATTTTCTTCTTTGTGTGTTCATATGTATATGCTAATTGATGAATTATATACACTTCGTGTATATACCTCGATCGATGAATATATGGGTATATGTACTTAGGTTGGGATGCTAAAATAATGTTATATTAATACATATATTAATGATTATTTTAACATATGTTTTATATTTATATATATTTGGATGACTATGCTTGGATACCTATATGTGTATCCATATATGCATGTATATATATGTATTGTTGATATGAATGCTTGATTGTCACACACACACACACACATATATACTTATCAACATATTGAAAGATGCTAATGTATATTTATACATTGATGAAACATTTTTATATTCTCATATGAATGGATATTGTAATATCTTTAAATTTAGAAAAGCTCTTATGTGAAGCACGAACCATATGAGAATATGTTTGTTTAGAAGCCAAAACAATATGATAACAATGCTACACACATATAATTATATCACTTAGGGAAGCAAGGTTATAGCACATGATTCAAATATAACCAAGATTCTTAGTATTTAAAACATCGCTTAAACCAAGTCATAAGCCAACACATGGAGATTTTGGAACCCACGCTTATAGCCAACATATTTTACTTTGACCAATGCATAAAGTAATACATGGTGCAACTTAAGAAGGAATGGTAACCAGTGCATGAGTAATGAAAGGCATAGCCTTTCATGGAATAACAACTGACACATAAAGTTGTAAGAGACTAAGTCAAACCAATGAAGGAAGCACACATGACTTATATGTTTTTGTGTAAGCATTAGAAGGGAAGTATAACTAATTTCAAATACCTTTAGAATCAATCAAATCTGTGCTATAAATTTGGGTGGTCCCATATTATCGAGAGTTTGGAATGCTTAAGAGGTCTTTGAATTATGCATAATCCTACAAATAGAATAGAGACTCCGTCAAGTGCAAACTTGGTAGCTTTTTATAAAGGAATTAAAATTAGGAAACTTTTTTTGAGCTTGCTATCCTAAATATCAAGTCTACTTAGCCATTTAAATGATGAGGAATTTGATGTGTTGCAAACCTACGAGTGAGTCATTGCATGAGGATGAAAGGTGGAATAAATACTTACTTGTTTGTAGCCTTTGGTTGATCAAAAATTAGTATAAATAGAGGTGAGCTCATTCTACCAAATGCATCATTTGCCAATTCAATTTCCATGTGTTATTCTGCTGCAATTTTTTGTGCAAAGAAGGTTGAGAGTTTGTGAGGTTGAGAGTTGTTTTGTTGTTTCACATTGTTTATATGGAGAGAACTAGTGAGAGGATAGAAGAGGATTTTGGAGGTTATTCTTGGAGGAAGTTGCAAGCAAGCTAGAGCCATTAAGCTAGGAGAGAGGATTAATCAGTTGGAGCTTTAAATAGGCATGTTGATTTCTACTCCTTTGTTATCATGTTGGAAAGATTATGTATTCTATTGTCATGTTGAAATATTATCTTTTACTTGTGTGAGATGCTTGTATATACTTACATGATTCATGATTGCTTATTATGTTGGAGAAACTTATCATATTGGGTCAATAATTTTATATACCCTATATGGGAAAATAGGTGATGATGTTTCTATTTATATTATACATGGTTATTCTATACTATACGTATGTAGAATGAAATGAGAAATTTGGTTTACATCGATGTCTTTAGGTAACTTGAATTTGTTAGCTTATAATGCTAGGTAAACCTTGAGAATAATGAGGTTAGCTTATAAAGCTAGGAAAACCTTGGGAATAATAAGGTTAGAAATGCATGTTAATAATGATGGTATGGAAGACATGTCATCATTGATATGATGAGACATCATGCAAACCATTTTGTTAATCTATACTTGAATAATCACTTGATCGTTGCTTTACTTTTGATTGAAACCATACGTTGAGAATAACCTACTGGGTTGGGATATTTACTTGATTATTGATTGAAACCCTAGGTTGAGATTAACCTACTTGGTTGGGTTGTTTATTTGATCTTTTTTTTAAGCACATAGGTTGAGATTAACCTATATTATCAAATTGATTGTTGATTGTTGGTTTTATCTTTGATCATAGTCATTTAATGTTGAAGATTATACTTTTAATTGAGATCATTTTGAGGTCATTTATTGATGGGATTATACTTTTGATGTGAGTCATTTATTTTTGAGAGTACACTCTTTAGCGAGGAATTTTATTGTTGAGATTGTACTTTCGAAATAGATTCATTTACTATTATGATGGTATGTTCATCCATGTGATTAATTAGTAAGATAGATTTTCTTTTAGATACTTAGTAACAATTCCATTTAGATATGAGTTAATGGTAAGGTTATTCTTGGGGTTAGGATAATCCACAAGAAAGGGAATAACCTAGAATAGAATACTAATGGTCAAATACAAATCAAGCAATTTTAGTGGTGAATATAGATGACACTCACTCGAAGTATTGGGTGTTGAATCTTTGGCCAAAGTAGTGTAGGTAGCCATTGTCTATACTATCAATTCATTGTGATCCAAATACATACGATGTTGAGAATATCATATAATTAGAGGTTGAATTTATGGTAAGCTCTAGACATGTTGGACACATTGTTGATCATTAAAGCTTGTGCCTCTCTGAATAGTCTTATGGGAAATTCAACAAGTGGGGGACCAATTTGCACCTCATTGAATAACCTCCGAGATTTTTAAAGAAAGTTGGATCTTCTTTGTGTTTGGGGAAAGGGGTAGAGAGAAATGCAAATAAAACATAAAGATGGTGATTTTCCAAAGATTTTATAACATTTCAAACCTTAACTATTTCTTACAACTGATAAAATAGACACAAAATGCCACAAACCCTTCATTATTGGGAAGAGAACAAGCAACAAAGGCTAGAGAAAGCACAATGTAGTATTTCAAATCTCCATGTGGGAAGCATCCATTAAGGTCCAATAAAAAATAATAAACCCTAAAGATTAACATGAATACTCAGATACTTATAGAATCCTTCCTCCCTTTTAACATAATATGAAAAATGACATATCTTTGATAGAAAATGAAAGAGTATAAAAGACATGATTCAATTTATAAAAGATAGCATAGAACATAGAAGCTAGCAACATTTAAAATAATTAACAAGAATATCAATGTAAGGCCTTAACAAAATTTTCTCAACATGAATGAAACATGAAAAAGAAACTTGACAAAGGCCATGAAGATGCACAATCCCAAATATTTCTTCTCATTAGATCAAATTCTCATGATATATTAATTGAAAATAGAGGTTGGATGCTAATCCGATGATAGTCTGAATTAAATATAACATGCCAAAGAGAATAAAAAGTATTCTAAAAAAAACCCTCCTATTTCAGAGAAAATGCAACTCTCTAAAATAGTATTTGTATTCCTCGAAATATTTTTGAAGAAAAATTCAAAACTTTTTACTCATTGCTGCCAACCTTTATTTATAACTAGAAGAAGAGGACACCACCACAAACAATCCAAAAGAAAAAATCTCCAGCTACCTAAATTTGATAGCTCGCAATCAGATCATAGATCTTGATTAGATCGCAACAATCTTCGCTCATTAAGTCTCAACTTCTTCATTAATGGTTTCAGATATTTAGCAAAGATATACTATGAGAAGAAAATTGGATTTTAACACATCTTGGAAAAATCTAATTAATCAGCTATGGAGATTGATGACACTTACTCAAAGGTTCTACCCTGAAAGTAAAACATCCACTACGCTCTCGATGAACTCCGCCCAAAAAGATATTTCCACAGAAGATATAAACTGATTGATGGGAATAGATGACATGTCAAGTGAGCAAATAATTTCAAATTTTGTGAGAGCGGTTTTGAAAAAAATCCCTGCCAAGATGACACATGTCCTGACTCAGGCTTGAAAGAAAAATGATATATATAAAGTCACGCAACCACCATGTGGCACATCATGCATATTTATGCAAGAGCAATCTTCATCCTTCGAGCGTGAATCCATCCTGAAATGGAAAGGAAGCAAGGACCAAAAACTAAAAAAATGTTCAAAGGAAAAAATGTGCTTCACAGTTCTGGCACCTCATAGGGGGCCTTCGCTTGCAGAGGCATAAACCTAGATCTCTAGTAATTTCTAGAGTTTGAGGAAAGTGGCGTGTCAGGTCTCCCAATCTACATTAGGGGATCGAGTGAGGGTGCATAATATCTCATACGCTTGATCCAGATCAAGGACTTCTTTAAAAGAAACCCCTCCTCACCTTGATGAAATAGCTCCGATATGGTAGTATAGTCAGGAAAGGGAAAGAATTTCCTTCTCGATCTACTCAATAGTGGATGATGGGCTTAGACCCTGGAATGTTGTGGTGGTCTATATTTTGAGCTTGATTGCTCCTGTGATCTGCTCGATTGTTAACACTCCTTTGTCTATTGAGAAAAGGGTGGGAAAAATTTATTGGAGTAGAACTTTGAACTCCTCCATGATCTCGTCGACCTTCATATTCAACATTGCTTGGAAAGATTTACTTTTTGATGCGATCTAATGATAGACAATGAATTCATTTTCTTTCCTCATAGCCACTTTTCTGTCAGGAATTCTAATGTCCCTCGAGGCTTCTTTAGTTGCCTTACATAACTCTGAGATCAAGCTCCCTGATTCTTCAACCTAGGGGGTGAATGTGTGGAGAATTTGGTCAACCATTGGTCTAATCTTTTCATTTAATTTCCAAGCATCCTTTAGAAACTATAAGACTAGCTTCAGGGCTGCAACTGCAACTATGATTCTCTCCCAATGAATGGATATTAGATTTTTCAATATCGGTAGGATCTCAGATCCTTGCATCACAACCAATTCTTGTTGGAATTGGGACTCTCTTTCTCTCATGCTTTCTTCCAATTTAATTTTCTCTTGGAGGGAATTTGTAAGCTCGAAGCGCAGCTTCCCAATATCCTTGTTGTGAGTCAGCAAAATAGACTCAATATCTTGCTTTTCTTGTTTTTCCCTTTTTGTCTCCGATTAGGCCTTTTGAAGATTGTTAGAGGCTTGAGATTGGATGCTATTCAATTCATTTTGCATATCTTCCTTTTCTTTATCCATCTCCTTAGCTCTTTTTGTAGCCCATCAAATACCATGCTCATTCTAGCTATATGTTTGTCCAACCTTTTCTTCCTTCATTGATTCTCTATGTTTATCTCATGTTCAACCGTGATTTCACATTTCAATTTCTCTATCTTAGCACGAAGCCAATCCTTTTCATTATGGGCTCTTCAAGAAAGTTAGTTGCTTCACCCTGTCGACCCTATAACTGCCTCAGGTGGGCCATTTCCACATCTTTTCCTTTGATTTATTCCTGTAGCCTATCCATCGTGGCTTTTAAATTTTCCAAATCTTCCTCGTGCTTCTTCAAATTTTTTTCTAGCTTTTCATAGTCGGTGTAGACCACCTTTTGAGTTGCTTTGGCCAGAACCACTTTGTCCCATGGGAGAGCTTCACTCAAATTGATGCCTACTGCTTTGATGTCGTAATATTCAAACTACATTTCTCCCTTTGGCTTAGACATTAGTGGCCTCATAGTAGCGATCAGTAGGGCATTTTGATCTTCATCAAAATAGGCTTCAATCTTCTGAGTAACAAGTTTTGCTACAACCTTTACTCGCAGTTTTTTCTTCCTTGCTTGTCGGGCTTGCTTTGTTTCATCCATATGGATCTAAAGACTCTATTGGGTGTCAATAATTTGTGCATAAATCAAAGAATCTGGAGGAAAACTAAAGAGGGTGATAGAAGGAGAGGCTTTAGTTGTCTAAGGTTGTGGAGAGAAGAAGGGAAGCGTTATAATGAAAAAAGGTGGGATGCCATATGTGGAATAAGAAGGAGGGACACCCATCAGAGTAAAAGGGGAAGTGCATGAAAAAGGAGGCATTTTCCTGGTAGCAAATGGGGGTAGTGAAATTGGTAGAATGGGTGCATTAATGTTTTCAATGGGTGCCCTTGGTAGGGTGATTACATAATCAATTGCGGTCGACGCGGATGATGCTCACTCAGTGCGTGGGGTTTCTTCACAGGGTTTATTGTAAAATACGGTTGGGGGTGTGTTCAGGATGAGGACATCGGAACCCATGGATGGAGGATTCTTTTTAGCAGATGAGGGGGGAGGAACAACTAAAGATATAGTAGAAGAAAGAAGGGTGGGCACAATTCTTACCTAGGATGTCAAAGCCAAATATCCTGGTGGAGTGGACTGCACCTCTTCTTCTCCTTTGCTTGATATGAACAGTCTACCTAATCCTTGGACTTCTCTCTTCTTTGTAGGGGTCGAACTGGTGGATTCAAATTCCTTGGTGGTCAATCCCACTGAAGCTTGGTCTCTTGTAGCTATAGCAAATCTCTTTGGGAACCATCAGGTCATTTTTCCCTTTGGTAGAGCATTGGTGGAAGATGCGATCTGTGAGTGTTTTTGTTTTGAACCCTTTCCTTTTCCTTTTCCTGCATCAAGTTCCTATTGCTGGGAGGTGTAGGTGTAAAGTGGCACTTCCTTTGGTCCAACATCCTGATTAGATTTTGGATTATTGTCACCAGTTTCGGCCTCAATGTCATAGATTGGTTGAACTTCTCATCATGCATCTTAACATCTCCATACATGGCATTGAGGTTCTTGATTTCTTGTCAGAACCTCTAGAAATATTCCCTCTTTATTTTTGACCATCCTAAATTCTTTAACTGTGTGTTGAGAGATTAGCCAATTTGGATGCTTTGTTGGAACTCCACTACCAAAAACTAGAATTCAATCCATGGTGGTTGGTCAAATGGTATAAAAGATAGGTCGATATAGACCTCTTCCTTCTCCTTGGTTGGGTTCATTCTTGACACAAAGTACTCCTTACTTTCATGTTTTATAGTCGAGAGATGCCTTACTAGATTGTAACTCCATGTGTCGCAAATGAGGACCATGCCTAGGAAAGACAATTTTCTAGTTAGTACCTCCCACTCTTCCCTTTTCACTAGTGTTACTTGACTATTTACAATGGTAAGGGGAATCGGGTAAAGCACCTTTTTATGTCTTCCATTACCATAGGCTTTGTTGGAAATAGTTTCCTAACGACATGCCTCCAAAGTGAAGGTCCTATCTATTACAAATTTAGGGAGCCTAAAATGCTCCTCAATAAAACCATGAAATTTGATGAAGAAAAAATTGACCCAGAGGGCACGAAGACAAATATAAAAGTACTAGTTATAGGAAATAGTCCACAAATGAGTAATAATCCCATGTCTTGGAAAGCACATGGGTCCATACCGAAACTAGCTAGTATAAACCCTTTGCATCAAACGTAAAGAGTGACAAATACCCTCTGAAAAATTTAGGGTTTTGACGTAAAATTAGATGTTCCAAAAAAGAAGATTACCTTAATCGAAAAGTAGTGCCATTATTTATCAATTGATCTAGTATCTTTTCAACCACTACATCAACAAAATAAAAATACTTCTGTATTTTCTCCCTCTTAAGTGTGAAATCCAAGCCTGTCTGGAATGTATAAACATTTTCATCATCCTCAAATTCGTAAATACAAGCTAACATTGCAAAAAAAACCTTAATGTCTAGTTTGGACTTTTTGCGTACTTGAGGGAAGATGAGTTGCTTTCCTTCTGACTTCTCATTTGTTTCATCCATATAAAAATTTAATTGTTTGTTTATGGTCTTCCAGAAATCCTCCATTGTTCTGTGTTTGAATCTTTTGACACCCTAGTTTACAAGAATGCACAACATATCCCAGATGGCCACGACATTGATTGTAATCCTTAACTGGTTACCAATGACAAACCCATGTTCCTTTATCCATCTTCCTTGCGCATGCATCCACCAGCTTTGGACATGGGTGTATGGAAGGTAATATGAATTGTGGTAAACCACAATACTAGGGCTATGTCACAAAGCCTTTAATTTCCCCATGGGAGACCATTCTCTGCATTGCTCCTTCCCTTAGGTTTTTAGGGTTTACATTGAACTTTGGGTTGAAAATATTGTTTGCAAAATATTTAACCACCTCTTGCTCAACGGGTTCGCCTTCTTGTATAGTTTTAGTATGAGAAAAAATATGCTCTTTTAGCACTAGGGAATTAGCATAAGAATCCTTCCCAAAGATGTTGGTGTAGCATAGTCTGGTTGACGGAACTCTAGCCTGTCAACTAGAAGATGATTCCTTTGACATTGTTGTGTTGAAGGATTTGTAGAAAGCTTCTTCAAAGAAAAAACTGCTTGCAGTTTTCAATAATTCACAAAAAAAAAAAAATTGGGTGCATTTAATTTTCTTACACGTACATGCAATAAGGCATTGTCGTTACCACTAGCTCGCTAAGTACTACCAACGAGGAAATACATGTGGAGTCGGATATGTATCCATCGATAATTTCAAATCTACTGCGAGAATGTAATTAGTACATTCCCTTCACCACATTTTTCACAAATAAGCCTTATGCGGCGGGAAGCATGCCTTTAGCAATGGAAAGCATGATTTGAGTAGTGAAAAGTACTTCGAAAAGACATTTAAATTTTATTTGGAAGAGTGTAGTGCTTTAATAAATATCTTTTCACATATGTAAGCAAGCTAGCATTGATGATGACAATGGACACATGACAACAATCAGTACATTTGAGCATTTACTCCCAACACCTGAATTAATTTCTCAAGGCTTGGTTTTAGATCCTCTGTATGATTCATTCCTCACCTCTTGTCGCCTTGATATTTTTTTTGTTAGTGTCCGACAGGAGATGGATTTTCCATTTGTCAAGCTCAATGGTGCAGTTTTTCTATAAATAGCAATATCAACTTTAGCAAAAACTCACTGAATTAGCTTTTGAGTTAGTAAGCTTCTCCTGCTATATTTTCCATTCCACTGGCCTTTAGCTTGCTTGCTACTATCATGGCTGGCCTAGGTACCCCCATTCGGCTCTTGAGCTGAAAACTACAAAATTCCTTTGTGGGCGAAGTCAGTAGTGATAGAATCAAGCAACTGGTAGGGAAAAACGATTGCCTCATTGTCATGGAATTCAAATGGGTTCTTGGGAAAGATTATGTGAAGGAAAAAACCTAGTTGTGGTGCAACTCCAATGTTATCTCTTGCTTCATGGCCTCTCTACTGGATTTAGACATCTCCAAGCCTTGGATTATTGAACTATGCCACACTATATTTGATTCGACTTACTTAGATGGGCTTGGTGAGATTGTGCAAGTAGCTATCCTTGGTGGTGGTATTTCAACCGCCATGAATATCCACAGGCATGTTGAATTTGGGGAAGTAGTGCCTTGGTTGCCCTTTCTCACTGACTTCTACACCATGGACTTGGAGAGGCATTGCTCACTGTCTCAACTCATGGCCTCCTTACCGAGGGAGTACAAAGTGGAGCACATTCCTGGGATCAATTGGAAAAATAATTTTGAGTTCCTGGTGTATAGCCGTGGTGTCGAGGATCGAGGTTTATGTCATGTCGTGCCCACGTGTGTCATGTTGTTAACCCCCTATTGCCTTGTTGAAGAAAACCCAAAGAAGCAACATTTTATCTGTTTGTGATGAATGGAGGCTTTAATTCCACTATTTATTTTGTGTCACCTCCCTTTTTACTTTTTGAAATGTATCTCTTTTTGGGTTTGAACTAGAAGGCTTCAAAATTTTCTTAGAGCCTTGGCTCAATATGCGTATTATAGTGTAAATATTTTCATTGAATAAAAATATAATATTTTTCTACTATTTCTATGTTACCCTCATGGCTTATTTGGAAAAATATTATATTTTATGAAAAAATTTACATATGGTACATAACCGTAAAATTTTAAAAGAAATTATGTACTTTAATATAATAATTTTAGATGAATACCATTTATCGGTATATCCAAAATATTTCCATCCAAATCCTCTAGCTTGTACGCATTTCTTTCCTTGTGTGCATGGATTAAGAAAGCACCCCTCCATAGTGAGTCAAATTTAGCATGTTGCCCTGGTTTTGTAGTGTGTTCGTCATACTTTTACCCAAGGCTTCCTTCTTTGAATTATGGGTTGGAGGCCCTTTTATCAAACCATCGCTTGACTATCTGTTGGTGCCCAATCATGGTGTCATACATGTTTTCTCTTTTTTCTTCAAGGTTCAAAATCTCCACCAATCTTACTTCCATTATGTTGCTTTCCTCAACTTCCAAGGCTTTCAATAGTTGTAATGCCAGAATTTCTATGGAAATGGGAAAAACCGCCTCCTTTCCATACACTAATTTATAGGGGGAAGCTTTCAAGATCTATTTAGGTGTAATTCTGTTAGCCCATAAAGTAACCCACAAATGCTTGTGATATTCCTTCTGGTGTTCTGACTTGATACGCTTTACTAACCTAATCAGGTTCTTGTTGGTCGATTCTACTAAATTGTTTTCTTTCGGGTAATAATTGGATGAAGTGTTGAGGTAGACCCCATTCTTGAGAGTGAAGTCTGACATCCTAGAGCCTACAAAGGCTTGTGCGTTATTAGATATTATTTTTTTAAACGAACGAAACCTTGCCACTAACTCCTCAAGAAAATTAACAATTTCTATTTTTGTAGCATTCTTCAGAGTAACGACCTCCATCCATCTTGTGAAATAATTAGTCATCATAAGTATCCACTTATGGCTTGTGTTGGAGATAGGATTAATCATCCTGACGAAATCTAAAACCCATTGTGCAAAGGGCTCCTCAATCATGATCAGGTTCAATAGCATGGCAGAGTTCTTTCGCTTGCCAATGAAAAATTGGCACTAAGTACACTTTCACACTAGGTGTTGCACCTCAGAGAACATGGAAGGCTAGTAATATCTTTCCCACATTATCTTTAAAGAAATGGTCTTCGTGGAGAAGTGTCCACCCTTAGGACTACTATGGAATTCATCAAAATCCATTTCTACTTGTGGCTTATCTAAGCAACAAAGTAGAATGTCGTCATAATTGATTTTAAATAAAATCCCCTAAATTAGTACATTCCTGGTGCCTTGCAATTAGAGTAGTCCCTTTTGTAAGGTAGGATATCGGTCAAGTATTTCCTCTTTTGCATAAATTATGCCCGATCTACCACCCACAACTTGTTAGACTCGAACTAATTTGTATAGACCTAGTTGGTCTCTTCTTCCACTTGGGGGCTTAATTCCTACACAAGGTATTCAAAAAGACCTCTCCCTCAAACCAGCTTGGTTGGTCAAATGTTGATGTCATATTATAGGATCTTGGTGATCTAGTTGGCCCTCTTTTTAGTTATCTCACCTTTGGTGATGTATTCTGGAACATAGGGATGGGCGACAAGGATGGTGATTCTGTTGGATGATACTAGGTGTTAGAATTTCTTGAGGCTCTTAACAATAGCAAAGGCCTATTTCTCAGCAAAATTGTACCTAGGTGTTGTCACAATAGTGGTTTACAATTTCTGGGAGATTCTAATTTTTGCTAAAATCACATATTTTTAGAAAATATAATTATTTAAACCTTAAAAATTTTCATTTAAAGCATTCCAATTGAAGAGGGTTTGATCAAACTACCTAAGATCAAACCCCCTTGGATAGAACCCCACTAGTTTTAAACCATACCTATAATGGAGTCTCCTTTACACCTATCAAAATGTTGATAAAAAACCACTTTTGATTTACCTTTTGGGGGATCAATTGAATTCATTTTTTTAATTTTTTTAAAAGTATTTATTCCTTATTATAAGCTTTCCAAAAAGTATAATTTTAAATAAATTTAATTTTATTATTATATTTATTTTTTATTTCTTGTGAATGTAGGTTTTTCCTTGAAAATCAAGCTCTTTGTTCTACACATGTGGAAAAATAGAATATTATCAAAATTAAAATTTAAAAAATATGAGTGCACTAGATATTGAAGTCCTTAATCCAACAAAAAAAAAAAATTGAATTTCGATACATACAAAAAAAGTTATGCGTTATATAGTCGCACTATGTCTGAATTGTAATTGGTTTCACTTCAAAACTTGATTAAAGATAAAATATTCAATAAGAAACTATCTAACCAAGTGGAAGCTCTAGATATCAGAGATAGAAATCTAAATTCGAAATAATTAGAATTGTATCCTTTATAGAAAAAATGTTATACGTTATACGGTGAGAGTCACTTTTTAAAAATGTTGTTTTTTGAAAAAAAAAGTTTTCGAGGGAGATGGAAAAAGATGTTCAATCTGATTCCAAAAATTTTGAAAAAAATATATTTAGAATCTACAGACAAAATTTCATGAAACTCTAGTTTGCATCATCTTCAAATTCCTCACGGTTTAGCCGCTATAGTTGCTCGAAAGTGAAGATTTAGTTAAAAAAAATTATTTCAGTGTCCAGTTTGGCCAAAAATTGTAAACCACTATTGTGGGATCACCCACCTGTTTTCATATCCTTTGAGAGTCCTAGAGTGGAATGCGATGGAATGATCTCTGCTTCCCTCTTCATCCTTTTGAGTGAGTATCGAAGCTATGCTGTGCTGGCCATTGTAGACATAGAGCAGGAAATCCTTGGAGAAATTTGGGTTAGCTAATACTGGGGCTATGAAGATGGCTACCTTTATTTTCTTGAAAGCGAACTTACCTTTGAGAGTCCATTTAAACAATAATTTCTTCTTTAAAATTAGTGTGATAGGTCTCGTGATGACCACGAAATTTGAAATGAATAGGCTGATGAAATTGATCTTTCTTAGAAAGGATTGTAGCCCATTTTGGTTTATTGGCAGCGGTAGCTCTATTATAGCCTTCACCCTTTTGGGGTCTATGGCTATTCCTTCTTTCGATACCAGGAAACCTAGGAGCTTTCCTTGCAGTACTCCGAAGACACATTTCTTGGGATTTAGGGAAATCCTGGACTGTTGAAACTTCTAGAAGATTTTTTATAGATGATCAAAATGATCATCCTTTGATTTAAAAAAATAGCCAGGTCGTATAGATATATCAGAATGATCTGATTAATTAACCCCTTGAAGGTGATATCCATTGTTTTCTAAAAGGTGGCACTAGCATTGGAGAGTTTGAAAGGCATTTTTGAGTATGCCAATGTTCCCCACTTGGTGGTAAACATTGTCTTGTGTTGGTCTTCTTCCTTCACACAGACCTAGTTATACCTTGAAAAACCATCAAGTAGTGAGAAAATTTCTGATTTGGCCATGGTCTACTTAATCTGCTCCATTAAGGGTAAAGGGTAGTGATCTCTTAACGAGGCCTTGTTCAAGTCCCTAAAATCCATGTAGAGCCAAATATCACTATTCTTCTTCCATACTAGTACAAGCTTGGATACCTAGGTGGAATGTTTGATTAGGTATATGATTCTTGATTCAATTAATTTGGTGAGATCTTGTGCCATTAGTGCCTTGACCTTCAGATTGATCAACCTTTGTTTCTATTAGATGGACTTTGAACCTTCGGCCAAGTCAATAATGTATTGAATTATGCCCAAATTGTATCCTTTAAGTTCATTGTAGGTCCAAGCTATGACCTCGTCATATCTATAACATAGTCCTTTCAATCTCTCCTTGTCCTTCTGCGAGATGTCTCTTATGATGTTTAGCTTTCTGCCATTCCTGACATCAAGATCTTCATAGTCTTTTGCATCAGTAGTGAATCTTTGTTTTCTATTCCTTGCATCTTCACATTCAAAAATATTTTTGAGAGAAATAAAGTCTCGTGGGAGCTTATTTCCTTTTAATTGGATTACTTGTCATTCAGTTGCTCTTCTACCTTTAGACTATGAATGATCAGAAGATTTCCTTGATTTTTTTTAAAAAGTGGTAATTTGAATGTCATCCTCAAAAACCTGCCAGTTCTTATCAATGTCAAGAGTTGATGGTCGAATGATGGTCTACACTCTATTTTGTTTTCTTGTTGATTCGTTGGTTGGATCAAAATATGAGCCAATCAAAGCCATCTGATCTGTGATGATATTTTGGGATTGTGGGATAACCTATATGCTAAAATCTTCAAATATCTCGATCAAATCTCATATTTTGTGTTTGTAAGACCTCATTCTTATGTTTTTTGTGGCTACCTATTCATGGAATTGGCTTACAAACAACTCTGAATCTTTGAACACTTGTACTCTCTTCATGCTTGTCTACTCTATGAGAATCAAACAGTGGAAAAAAGCTTCATACTTTGCATCATTATTTGAGCATGAGAATTGGAAGTGAAAAGCTTTGAGGGTCTCTGATCCAGTTAGAGATATTAGTCAGATGCCTGGCAGCTCTAGAACTTATCTTGCATTTGGAACCATCAAAATATAATGTCCATAAACTATTGTCACTCAGTGTGTTGGGCTCTTCCTGGTCCTTTACCAATTTTGGGAAGACTTGGTCATCATCAAAGATCACATAGGTGCCCAGTCGGTAGCATGGAAGTTCCCAAATGGATCAGAATCAATAAACTAATTGAGTAAGACCTCCTCTTCATGGGTCTAATCACTTGTGTCCTCGTCTTCCAAAATTTCTATGCAATATGTCTCCATTTTTGACGAGGTATGTGTTACTTCAAATTACATGACTGGGTTGTCAACTATATGTTCGGGGTACAATGATTCAAATAGGATTTTCATCTTTTCCCTGTGATTTGTCCATAGTGTAGACATCTAAATTTGGACACCTAATTTATCCAAATTTATCACTTTTCATCTAAACATCCTCTTATCTGAATTAATTAAGTAATATTACTATTATTTAATTAATACCCTTAATTCTGCCAAATCCCTAAGGTATTTAATTAACAATTAAATACCTTACCCTCCTTAATCCCTTTTTCATCAAATGGATTAAATAAATAATACATTTATTTAATCCCTCACATGTAATTTTCATCTAATTCATCTCCTAATCTCTTCATTAGGGATGTGCACATGCCTAATCCTTGATTATGATGTGTCACATCCTCCAACTTTTGCAAGTTGGCTTCTAATCCTCATTAACCCCTAATTATCCTCTGATTACTGATTAGTTAAACCTAATTGGTACCTTGGTCAACTCTCCCCATCCCCCAAGGAATTTTTAATTCCTTTTTATTCACCCTAGGTTCCCCTCTTCCCCATGTGAATTTTTAATTCACATTTTATTCCTCCTAGAATCCCCTTTTCCCATGCATATTCTAGAATCTTTGACTTGTCACATCAAGTCACATGTGACAAACTCCCACCTTTTTGGATACCCTCTCTTATCCACTAGATTCTCCCAAGCATGTGATTTTTTAATTCACATTTATTCCTCCAAGGAATCTTCTCATCTCCCAATGTAATTCCAAGGTACATGTCCTTCTTACAAATCACTTGTCCTTATTCCACCTCACTTAGACATCATCATACCCTTAACCACTTCACATTCCACATGTCAAAATGTGAGGGCTTGTGAGTCCTCAACTCACCTTAGCCCTCCATCTTGGCCTTGTTGGATAAATCTCAATCATTGAATTCTCTAGAGAATTCAAATTCCTCTATAAATATCCCCTCCTCTAAGAAAAAAAAAAAACACTTAGTCATTTGAACAACCTTATGCTGTCATTTTGTGCACTCATTTTACAAGAATTTTTCTCTCATTTAGCCATCCATTTTAGCCATTTGCATTTGCATCCCACCATCTAGTTAATCTTGCATTTAGCTACATCAATAGCCATCCAAGGAGCATACAAAGAAATCCAAATCAAGGGCCAACCAAGGAATTTTAGCAGCAAAGAAGGTATAATCATCTTGTAATCTTCATTTAGCTTATTTCTTTGCTTTATCATTTCTTAGGCTAATCTTGAGGTGTCCCTTTGTGTTTTCTTTCATTGCATTATTGTTGTTTTTTGCATATTTAGGGCTGATAAACATTTAGGATCACAATTTTTGCATGCTCGATTGGACCCACAAGCAGGTTTCTCTGTTTAACGTTTGTTGTTGTTGAGATTGTTTGCAGGAACATGTCATAGAGGGGTGACTATTCCCTCCTGGTCACTGCAAAGGGGTGACTACACCCTCCTATATGCTGCAGAGGGGAGACTACACCCTCTGGTTCATTGCAGAGGGTTGACTATGCCCTTTGGTTCACTGTAGAGGGGCAACTACTCCCTCCTGGTCACTACAGAGGGGCAACTATGCCCTCCTATTCATTGTAGAAAGGCAATTACAGCCTCTGTTTCACTGCAAAAAAGTAATGATGCCCTTTATTTCACTACAGAAAGGAGACTATGCCCTTTGTTTCATTGCCGAAGGGCGACTACGCCCCTGATTAAACTTTATTTTCTAACATTTTATTGTAGAAGGGTGACTACGCCCTGGTTTGAATTTTTCTTGCTAACATTTCACTGCAGAAGTTCAACTGCACCCTCCTACTGCTGTAGAAGTTCAACTACACCCTCCTGCTGCTGTAGAATTTCAACTATGCCCTCTTGCTGCTGCAGAAGTTCAACTGCGCCCTCTTCCTACTACAAAATTTCAACTGCGCCCTCCTGTACGTTGCAAAAGGGTGACTTTTCCCTCTGGTTCACTACAGAGGGGCGACTACGCCCTCTGGTTCACTGCAAAGGGGCGACTACGCCCTCCTGGTCACTGTAGAGGGGCAACTATGCCCTCCTAATCACTGCAGAGGGGCGACTACGCCCTCCTGGTCACTACAGAAGGGCGAATTTTCCTTCCTGGTTACTGCAGAGGGGTGAATACGCCCCAAAATAACACATTTTGAGAGGTAAAACTACCATTTTAGTTTAGTTTTTGCTCTAGTTTTTTGCTTTTTTCAAATCTTAACCCCTTAACATTATTTTTTGCTAGGATATTGGTGCTTTTTATAACATTTTATAGCATATTATTGTGTAATTGGTGAAGAAAGAAGGGTAAAACTACTAACGTTTGCTTGCAGGACCTGTTTACACAGATTTCCAAAGCTATCCTTGCGGTTTTTTCGTTAATCTAGGAACATGGTTTAATTAGGGGAGGTAATATCCATTGGTTGTTGTGTCTATCTTTTTGTGTTACCCAAAGGGGGAATTAATTTGTTTTCACTTTCCCCTTCTCCATATCCTATTTCTAACAAGTTTGTTGCAGAGGGGTGGATACGCCCTCTTCCATATTTTGTTTCTAACAAATTTTCTGCAAAGGGACGATTACACCCTCTTGGTCACTATAGAGGGGAAATTTTCCCCTCTTTGTTACTGCAATGGGGTGAATTTTCCCTCTTGGTTACTTCAGAGGGGCGAATATGCCCCAAAACAACACATTTTGAGAGGTAAAACAACCATTTTAGCTTCGTTTTTGCTCCCGTTTTTTGTTGTTTTCATATCATAACCCCCTAACATTGTTTTTTGCAAGGATATTTTTGTCTTTGCTAAAATTTTGTAGCATATTCTTGTTTAATTGATGAAGAACGAAGGATAAAACAACTAACATTTGTTTGCAGGGCTATCCGTTTGCTAAGATTTTAAAAGCTATCCTTGTTATTCTCGTTAATCTAAGAATATAGTTTAATTAGGAGAAGTAATATTTATTGCTTGTTGTGTCTATATTTTTGTGTCACCCAAGGGGGCATTAGTTTTTTTTCACTTTCCCCTTGCACTTCGTGTGAGCCTGGGGAGTAGTTGGAAATGATTAGTGCCTTCTTTTTAGTGGAACCTGCTTGGGGATTTCATCACCCCAAGGGATGATTCCAACCACACATACCGATGGGGTATACAAAGGGGGGAGAGTGAAAGTTGTACCCCAATCCAGTTGCGTCGTAATTGGTGGAGCATCGAAGCTAGGGTGATACCTGGATAGACATGAAGAATTGGTCCGAGCCCTTTAGTATCTCGCTGGGGTTCCTGACTCACACTTGTGACGGGATGGTGTTCACGGTTGTGCCTCACATACCGATAGTATATCAAGGACTCCCTAGACACCTTGTGCATCCTAGATTAAGACCTTTATTGGCCATACCCTTAATACTAATCATAGAATTGTGCTTGTTTGAAAGTGTTTTCTTGTGAGAAACTAGTAAACTTTTTGACAAATTGACCTTATTATTGTCATTTTAAGTCCTTGCCATAGTCATTTTCATCAAAACCAAGTCTCTGTTTGCTGCAGTGGGCTGAATTTTCCCTCTTGTTTATTGCAGTGGGGCGAATTTTCCCTCCTGAACAGTCAAAATCACCCCATTTAGCTTCGTTTAACCTCTAAACCATCGTTTAATCATTCCAAACCTTTCTTTAATCATTCCAAACCTCTGTTTTGTCATTCTAAACCTCTGAAACCTTTGTTTAATCATTCCAAACCTCCTTTTAATCATTCTAAACCTCTGTTTTGTCATTCTAAACCTCCGTTTAACCATTCCAAACATCTAATTGACCAAGTAGTCTTTCATCCCTTTTGATCCTCCATTCACTCATTTCAAGTAATCTTTCATCCATTCCAATTATCCATCTCCTCATTCTGAGAGTTGTTCATCCTTTCTAATGAATTGTTTACTCATTTCGAGCTTTCATTTCTGCGACTTGAGAGTCCTTCGTCCATTCTAAGCAATCGTTTACCAGTTCTAAGTGCTTATTCATCCACTCCATCATTCATTTTCCCAATCCGATCATCTATTTCCTCAATCCGATTATCTAAAACCCCATTCCAATCACCCGTCTCTTCATTCTAACAACCTGTTTACCCACTTAGAGAGTCCACAAAGTAGTGGAGCGAATTTTCCATACAGTGGGGTGAATCTGCCCTACAGTGGGGCAAATTTTCCCTACAAAAGGGAAAATTTTCCCCTCTACGAGGGCAGATTCACCCCATAAGGAAAATTCACCCCTCTATGAGGGAAGATTCACCCCAGAAGGGAAAATTCACCCCTTTGCAGCAAAAATTTGGCAAACAAATAATAAAACAGATCTAGTTCCCAAATCTGACTGGTGCAACCAATCCCATCATATCCTTCAATCCAATCCTAATCTAAGGTTTAATCTAATCCCTATATGAGCTTTGGTCCATCCACATTCTACCAAGCTCATTTTTTCATCATTCGAATCATATCAATACATCATCCTCAAGCATCTCTATGTTACACATCCCTTATCGTCTCCCCATCCAAATCCCTTGAACTTTGTTTCAGGATATTATCCAAATTGACCTAAGTGTCTGAATTGATCGTCATCATCAACATCTGCTTAGGATTGTCATCCATCCTAAGTTAATCATCATTGTCATCCCAATCAATTCACCTTCAATATCAAGGTGGTTTGGGTGCTACAATCATCCATTCATCCTTTAATCTGATCAATCAGTATCCTAATTCATCTAGGGTAATCTCTAAACGGGGTTTTTCAATCCCCTCATCATCCTATTCAATCCATCATTCAATCTTATCAATCATCGATCGATCTTATCAAATCTAATCCAATCACATCCTTATCCATTCACCTTCGACCAAATAAATCTACTTCCATCTTGAGGTAGATTCGATGTCATAATCATCCTTTGATAATCGATCCTATCGTCAGAATCAATCCCATCGTGTCATCCAATCATCCTAATCTGAGCTTTAATATAATCCCAATTTGAGCTTTAGTCTGTTTCCATCCAAAATCTTTGATCCATCCTATTTATCCTTTCATTATCATGAATCCTTATCCTCTATCAATAGTAGTAAAGGGAAACCCTAATTATGTCGACGACGGTAATGGAAGTCTTGTCGATCAAGAAGTATATGACATAGATCCCCTTGACGCTATCGTCACTAGTAAGCTTTCTCTTTCCACTTTCCACAATCCAGTCACCCCTTCAAACTATCATGTTATGTCTTCACCCATGCTTAATCATGCTCCTTATGCTACCTTTGACAAGGAATGTCTAGTATCTTCCTCATCCACATATCCATCATATCCTTCATCTACACCTTCCTCTTATCCGACACCCACATCCTCTTATCCTAATCTACCATCCCAATACTCTTATCATAATCCTATACCCATGTCAAAATATCCTAATCCTCCATACCAATCAACCCCATCAACTTACCCTAATCCAACATTCGCATCTCTCTATCTTGATCCAACATCCATGCCTTGACATCTTAATCCACCATCCCAATACCCTTACTACAATCTACCAGCCACATCCTCTTGTCTTAATCCACCATCCACATATCTTAATTCACCATACCAATATCCCTACTTTAACCCTCCATCTAATCCTAATCCCCCATCTAATCCTAGTGTTACATCCAATCCCATTCCTCCATCTCACCCTATGCCACTAATCCATAATCCTAGTCCTCCACCTATCCCTAATCCTCCATCTATTCCTATCACGCCATCTCAACCTAGAGTATGCAAGTTCCTCACTTCAGAAGTTCTCCAAGGAATCATGATAGTAGACATCACCAACTCCACCACTTGAAATCATGGAACGATGCCATCCCCATCCGTCCTCCATGGTCACTAATGATGAGAACCCTCTCCATCCCATAGCTATCATTGATGCTATCACCCCTAACACCACTCAAACCATCAAAACTATCACATCCTTTGAACCCAGTAAGCCCCCATCTACTCCAAGATCGGCTGAGCCCATCGAAAATAACCAAATCCAATCCACTCCTACACCTAGATACTCCCAGCCCATTGCAGATCCACAAATCCAATCCACTCCTCCCACTTAGTATCACCGAAATCCCTTTGCATGAACTTCATGAATCCTCCATCCCTCCACCTCACCTACTTGAAGATCCCATCCAACTTGCCTCCATTGTCATGCCTCCTGCACACAATGAGTCATGCCAAGAGTTTGGTCCAAAGCATATCATATCCCCTCTTCTACATCAAGAACTGGCCATCCCAGCTATTCTACCTCAAGATCATAATCTGTCATCCACTACTGTCCATAATCTCCTTGTCACTCAAGATTCCACCGCTCCATCTCATGAGCCCTTATCACTCGCTACCACAAATCTAGATCCTATCATGTCACCTAATCCCTCTCTTGATCCATCACCAACTCCCTGTCCTGATCAAGAAGCTACTACTCCCTCATCTCCATCTAATGATCCTCCACCAACGCCTAAACCTATTATCTCCACACTGGTTGTATATCCCCTTGGCGCTCTCACATTCTTCCATGGTGGTCTCCTTGTAGAAGAAGAACAAAACATATACACCACCTATCCTCCTCCACCTAATGATGGACTCACATCATTCTTCTTGAATAACATAAATCCTGTCATGGATCAAATGCTTAAGAACATGAATTACCAAGGAAAAGGTTTAGGCCTTCATGAGCAAGGTATTCTAGATCCCATGCAGGTCAAAGAACAAATCTATATGCAAGGTCTTGGACCTATTTCCCAAGACTCACAATCTAAAGATGTTGGTACAACCTCTAGACGTCCTCAATGAGCCTCTTCCAAAATAAATATAGGCTCTTCCCATCACTCCACCAGATCATATGCTACCATTTATCCTCCTCCATCGTACTACCTCAAAACAACCGTCCATATTCCTCCATCATCTGCTCCATCCACCATCTCCCATCCTTCATCTACTCCATCCGTCTTGGGTTCTTATGTCCCTCCACCCACTAAGTCCATTTTGGGCCCTTATATCCCAAAATCACCTCCTCCATCTCGTCATATTCATCCTTTCATCCATCCATCACCTATCCATGTCACCCATCATAAAAATACCACTTGCATATCCCATAATTAGGATAAAAAAAGGAACATACCTAAACATCCTCCATCTACACATAATCCCCTTAGTCCTACCTCCATCACTCCATGTCATCCATCTCCTCATACCCATCCCATTTCTATCAGAAGCACTTTGTATACTAAAGTAAAAAGGCATAAATCCAAACATCCACATAAATCTAAAGCTCCCCATGTCTCCTCTAAAATACATGGTGATGAAAATAAAAATGAGATCCAAAATCCAAATCAAACCCATTGGCCACAAAGGCCCACCAAAACAAAAATCAAAACCATGTGGATCCCAAAGAAAAAAGATGCAACACGTTCAAATGAAAAATCTGTAACAACATCCAAAGTTGCTAATCCTAAAGCTAATCATTTTCATCCACCCTCTCCTAAATCGGTTTTGGGTCCCTATGTCCCAAAATTCACTATCCCATCTCCTCCATTATCCCCGCATTCTCCATCCATTAATCCTCTTATCATTTCACATCCATCACCGTATGTGCCAATGTTTGGCTTGAATTCACCACCCCATCAAACACCTACCCCATCATTTGATCCATACCCTTTCCATCCTCTCATCCCTTATCCCACATACCTCCCCCATCAAATCCCTCTAATTCATCCTCTTGCATAATCCATTTATCCTAATAAGATTGTACCAACATCCAACAATCACTTCAAACATGGGCTCTTAACACCTTGTATGGAACTTGATGCATAAGTCCTTCATCCACCTCCTTATCGCATGTCTTCTAAATCCACTTATCCTCCTCCCTATCCTTATCCATCTCCTTTTTCATGATATCTAAAAAGTCAAAAATCCAAAAAAAAGTCAAAAAATAAACAAAAATCCAAAAAAAAAGTCAAAAAATAAAAATCCAAAAACAAAATAAAAAAGTAAAGAGAAATAATTCGTCCAATGGTGAAAACTTGGCAAACAAGCGCCTTGGATAATTACCATGATGAAAACTTGGCAAACAGGCGTCATGCGTAAATCCCCATCCATCCTTTTCCACACTTGGGGGTAGCTTCTTGATATGCATTCCCTCCATCCGCTATACTTCCTACTATGCTTCCAACTATACACCCATCTTCCTGCTATACGTACTCTTCATTCATCCCCTCCATCCCACCTATCTTCCACATACTACCATCATATCCCATTTATCTCTTATCCCTCCATCCTTGTGATCTTGATCAAAACAGGGGAACCTATCTATGCATGCTTCATACACCTCTTGGTATACATTCCCTTCATCTATGCTCTATGGAATTCCTTAGTCACCCATCCTATCTTCCTCTAGTTATCTCCTTTATCTTCCCATCCACTTGTTTTCCATCCCTCATTCCTCATCATACATGACATATCTAGAGTGGGGGCATCTACTTCCTTTGTGACATAGTCCTTGGAGACATCATCTATCATAACATCCCTTCATCTCCCTATCCATCTATGACAACATCCCTTCCATCTCCCCATCCTTATCTTCCTATCCATCTATCCTATCATCCCTTTCATCTCCCAATCCTTATCTTCCTATCCATCCAAACAATCCCTTCCATCCCCCATCCCTATCTCTCTATCCATTCTTTCATCTTTATCCTCATCCCATCTAACAATCTCTTTTCATTGGTATCTAGCTATAGGCCTCCCTCCATTCAATCCAATGCCATTTATGTCATCACCTTCACTTCTACTTCTTTTACACATCTTTTCAATCTCATATCCTTTTTCATCATTCATCTCTCTATCATATCATCCTCCCAATTCATTTTGATGATTTGGACCACTATCCCATTCCTGACCTTCATGTGATCATCATCATCCTATCCAATCCAACAAGTCTATCATGTTTCATCATATCGGTCCCATCATTTTAATCTTTTGTCAAACTATGTTACCCCTACGCTTTCACATAGGCAAGATCGATGATTTGATCCACCCCCAGGGCTCTGTTTGTCCACTCCTTTATCATTTATCATTGGTCTTTGCTTTTTTCCCTCCTATCCTTTTCATCCACCATCAGTCTTAATCATCCTCTTTCTGCTTTTATCCATGGTCAGTCGACATCCTTTTATCGAACTACGAGGGCTCTGCGCTTTCATGTAGGCAAGGCTAATCTTTGATCAACCCTTGAGCCCCTAGGTCTTTAGGGTGCATCAATGTCATGTCTTGTCTCCCTTATGTCATGTCATCAAGCCATTCCCTTATCTAGCTGGTTCTTAACAAACAAGATCCACTAGTATCAACAGATCCAATCGATTTTGAATCCATCATCTGTCTCAATAAGATGCATCCTTCCTAATAGACCTCATCAATCCCATCCACCCCCCTGATCCTATGACAAAGGACATTTGAATTTGATTGTGATCTTTTGATGCTTTTGGATTTTTTTTATCATTTGAGCTCCCTATCATCACTTGTCAGGGCCACCTTGATCCATCATATCATGGTGTGCTTTGACTGGTACACATTGGGGCATATCTTGATCTTTTGTTTGTTTGTCTTATTGGTTGTCCCACATAGTACCCACCAAGATCCTTGTGGTCTTGTGTTATGCTGGGACATCCTCGTGTGCTTGTGGTTATTCCAATACCTAGCCCAACCAAAGTCATGGTGACTTTGGGGTGTTGGGATAGCCTTCTTATCTGTTGTGTTTGTTTCATGCATTAGACACTAATTTTTCTTGGTTCCACATACCCTGGCACTTAGTGTCTTATGTTATAGCAAAAATTAGTGCTTCGAAGATGGAAAATTTCATTAGGATTGCATTTCATCTTCCCCATCCACGCATTCATCCTTCATCAATCTCCCTAACCTATCCATTCGATCTTTTATCATCATCTCTTTAATCATCATCATCATCCTCAAGATGTATCCTTCCCTATCCTTTAGTGGTGTTTTGGGATGTATCCTTCCTGCATCAAAACCACTCCTTGGGATGTATCCTATCCTATGCTCATGTTTTTTTTGGGATCTCTCGTTCCCTCATTGACAACACTCCTTCCATCATCAACCCATTTTGGCTTGTACCTTGACTGGGGCAACATCACCTTTTATCCTTAAATCCATTTGTGCTTCATCCATCTCCTATCACTTATCATCCTCTCTTACCCATCACTTTGCATCATCTTACTCATATACTCTTGCATTGATTCATCCATTTCGAGAGCACGCCCGTGTTCTCTTGAATCTGCATGTCCTCTCGAGGGGGCATCCTCAAACCCTACTCTTCATCTTCACCCCCATCATCTTTCTTCCTAGTTATCCCTTTGATGACTGGGGCATCTTTCCCAATCTAACCATCTTCTTCTGGGTTTTATCCTTTAGTGGTGTTGCTTTCTATCGTCGAATGAGGACTAGCTTGTTCACAAAGGACTGCATGAGGTTCTTCGTATCATTGACATCTACTGCTAATGAAGAAGAGCTCGATGTGCTGGGTTGTCCTCCTAGGTATACATACATAGATGGTGGTGTAGCCGACGTGCTTGTTTGTGAAGAAAGGGTGCTAGGATTCACTTCTTCCTAGGCCCACTAGAGATTTCCGCGAACATGGGCATCGGTGGATGTGGTGGAAGCTTCCTGGCATCAATCAATTTTTTTTTTGTGCACATCTAGATCTTATGTGTCAAGAAGGGTATCTCCTCCCATAGACTGTACCATGACTGCGATGTCTAAATTAAAAGCCTTTAGATAAAACATGAACACCATAGCTGACTTGCATAGGAATCCTTTGCTAGGTTTTGTGGAACCTATTGTTGAAGTCGCTCATGGCATCTTGCAGGCCCCTCTTGATGGTGAATAATTTCTATAGCAAGGAGGAGTGATCTCCTTTTTTCGAGAAGCATTCAAAAAAATTCTCTCAGAGTTGATCCCAAGAGCAGATAGAATTGGAAGCCAAAGACTTGTACTAGCCTTAGGCCTTTCCTTTGAAAGATGTGACCAGTAACCTGAGGGGTACATTATCTTCTGCGATGTTATGTACTCTACATACCTCCGCTATATCTTGGAGATGTTTAGAAGGGGTCTTAAAATACTCTTTAGAAAACTTTGAGATTTCCTTGAGAGCATTGGCAGGAATGGCGAGCCATACATCTGGGGGAATAGGTGGTTGTAGTAGGCTACTGCTATCCCAAGTTAAAAACATTTCTAGGAGTGGGAGCACCTATATGAGCCATTGTAAAAAAAATCCTATGGATAGGGTAGATTGGTATTATGATTTGGAAGGTTCAACCTCTTGCTGGAGTAGATAAGGCTCTAGATTACAGACTAACACTTTTGACCTTGTTGCTGCTTACAAGTGATACAAAACCTATAAGTCTCCTCCTTCTAGGTGCCGAAGTAGGTAATTGGGAGTACTAGAAACAACCTTCAAAATATTATGTTGTTTGAACTTTGGGCATGAAATTGCTAACCTCTTCCCTTCAATCTGATTTAAAGAATATTTTTGACTTTTAATCAGGTGTTTGAAAAATTTTGGGTCCCATCGAGCCTACCAAAAAATAACTATTGATCATTAAAGCTTGCACCACTCTGAACAACCTTATAGGAAATTCAACGAGTGGGGGGGTAATTTTCACCTCACTGAATGACCTTCGATATTTTTAAAGAAAGTTGACTCTTCTTTGTGTTTGGGGAAAGGGGTAGAGAGAAATGAAAATAAAACATAAAGATGGTGATGTGCCAAATCTTTTACAATATTTCAAACCTTAACTATTTTTTATAACTAATAAAATAGACACAAAATGCCACAAACCCTTCATTGTTGTGATCCAGAGGGATACTCGACATTAAAAATTGAAGTGTCACATATGATCCAATAATCATCATTAGATCAAATTTCTCAAAATTCTTAGTCCAACGCAACTTGAACGGGCTCAAAAGGAGTTTGTATGCCCAAGATACAACCAGTCAAAGTTCAGGTCAAACTGGTACCAAAGACCATTAGAAAAGTGAAAAAATGTCAACTCAGAATCAGATGAAACCGACATTAAGTTGAAGAGCTCATCA